>JARYGA010041339.1:0-49147 GCA_030545235.1 Helianthus tuberosus
TCCCTTGTCGACATGGGTAGACCTATGATTTTTTTTTCCATCAGAGTCAACTTCTTCGGTGTCCAGACGATTGTTAGCTTGACATAAGAGTTTTTGAGTGGGATCATGTTATATAATAAACTACAATGCCATTTAATATATGGGAAGTAAAAACTGTACAATATTTAGCTATTTTTTTAGAATTACTGTTTGTTAACAAGAATCAAATTCATGTACTTTACATTTAAAATCATTTGAAATTAAATATAGATAGATGATAATTTAGATGACAGCAAAGAGAAAAAGGTTAATCCCTAACAAAGGTTTTGAAACCTAGTCAGTTGTTTCAATAGAGATGTAGGTAGCCACTTCAAACATCTATCATTGTATATTTTAATCATACAACAAACTTATAGGGTCATAGTTCACATATAACATGGAATAACAACAATCATCTATCATTGTTTATTTCAATCACACAACTTTAGAGGGTCATCATTAAAATTCTCGAGGCCATTAAAAACAATGATACATGTTACATATAAAATGGAATAACTACGGGGTTGCTTAAACCCTAAACTATCAAAAATTGTGTATTGCTACCATTGCTAATTTCTAGAGCATATATTAGATTGTCAAATGATAATGATTATATACACATGTTCATAAAAATTTTAATACAGTCTGAAGTCACAAGTCTGAAGTGTGACTTGATGTTCTTTTCATTAATTAACGACTCCTAAGGATGAAAACAAGGCAAATGTGATGAATATCTGGCCCAAACTACCAGAAAAACACAAATCTACACAAAATCTTTAATTGGTTACAGGAAAAACATAGTACAAGATCTTCTAATCATATCATGGTCTTCAGAATCTTGTCTTTTAATGGAATTATTAGCGTATATAGCTGTGAGTGCATATTGTGTAGAGTCGTGTTGCCCAAAAGCTTAGAGATGCTCGTGAATGCTACGCCAAAGCAAAGCATTGGTACTCGTTGAACCATATAGTTTTTAGAGATGTTATTCGAAATTTCATTATAGAGAGTTTCCGTTGGATCTCTTTCTATATTAAGGGGATTTATTCTGCCAACAACAGTGTGTTTTCTTTCATCGGTCTATGTATAGCAATCGGTCCAACAGTTAGTTAGGTTGTTGTGAGTCGGTTACATTGTTACCCTTGAATAGATTCCATCTCCTTAGCTATATAAAGGAGATCATTATGTACTCTGCTATTCTTATTATTGATATGAGATTCAGCTCTTGATTCTCTTTAGGAATCATGGTGCACGTACTACTCGAGACAGAACTTGTTCTTCAGTGTCAAAATTATATTCTTCGAAACTTAAAGTAGCTTGGTATAGGCTCTTATGTAACTTCTCCATTATTATATGGTCCTTCACTCATCGAGGGATTTTCGAACTCCCTTTTTAATCCTTGCAACATGCACTTGTGAATGACCTTCGAACTCTAACCAAAGTGTTAGCACGAGAAAATAGTAGACCATTAACACCTTGTTGAATAAGAGCCATGGCTTTGGCATCTTTCTTTTTGGGTTCTTGGTGCCATAGCCTTCATTGTTGAACGTACATTACTATGAGCTGATTAACTGTTGACTTATCTACCATTTCTTGAATTTCAAAGATACTTCATTCTTCTCATTAGGATAAAACCTAAGCTCCGATGAAGCAATGTTGGTTTTTAGAACTTATAATCACAAACTAAGAACAACGCAGAGAATTGAACAATGCAGAGAATTGCCCGGCCGCTCACTCCTATGTTCTTGCCCTTGTCGCGAAAACCGGCACCCACCGATTTCGTCTGGTCAGATAATCTCCGAATCCCTCATCCTTCTCCTCCTTGATCTTTATGGAACCTTTGGCTATGATACCAATGTTGGTATCGAAGTCACAGGCGGGACCGAGATGTCGGAGTCGAAGGATGGCAACATTTGTCGACATGATCACAACACAATTCACACCAATACATGATCGAAACAACAACTTGGAAAAAACGAACTAACCGAAACTTGTAATCGAAAAGTGAATCAAACAGAACTTTATAAATATAAACTTCCAGTACAAACTTGCATACAGACTGATTGCTTTGAACCGTATATATAGCAGCGAAGGGGTGCGAGTATCAGTTGTGTCGTTTCAATGAAGAGATACGTCTCTTCTATCATAACCGCTGCAGTGGTTATTTTACGTACTCGCACCGGTATTAGAAACAATAAACTCGATTATATCTTAGATCATTATTATATTATGTAACTGTAAACTGTTGGATTAATCGGTTCAGTTTACGGGTCGGCACGTTATCGGGTCATGGTTTTATGCGTCATACGGGGTGCGTTATCGGGTCAGCCGGTTGCATGTTAAAAGAGCAAATATATCAGTTGATAAATGGGTTATTAAATAATCCATGAGTTGGTTATCTCAATCTTGGTCAACCGAATTAGCCGCAATCTTCTCGTACACGTGATTGAGAATGGACGTTGAGCTGGTTGCTAAATAAATGGAATTACTTTGAATTCTTCTAGTTTTGCATGTGCAAGAATATTGTATAAATAGTAGTATTTGTTCATTTTATAATGTACCCTTTTTGATAATAATCGAAACAGTAGTTTCCTTTCACTTTCTGTTATCATCTTTACATATACACATATATACGTGAGATTGAGTTGTGTGTGTTTATTGGGGCCTGAACCAACATAAACTTATTACTATTATGTGTGTGTATTATGTAAATAAGCGAAGAGGCATGTGTCATATGTGACACCGGTTCGAATGGCAGTAATTGGCGCCAAATCTTAACTGCCATAAACAACCGTCAACCGCCATCTTCATGTCTGTATATATACATTTTACCGACAGTTTTGTTCTGTACCAAGATATTATTACTTAATATCCTCTTTCAAATTCTCTCTAATTCTAACTCGAGTGTGTGTGATTCTCATTGATAAACTGATTCAACATGAAATCCAAATATGTTTGTGATGAATCAAGTTCTGTCTATGAAGATGATGTTCATGACAAACTTCCGCTGCCAACAACCGGTTCACATGTTAGGGCCCAAAAGCAAATTACATAATATTAACCCTACTGGACAACTAATTGTTTGACCCACTGGACATGGCCTACGGCCCAAGTTCTAAATAAAATATAAACAGTAAACAATTTGACCCATTAGACTAATAAATAAACAAATAAAAGGTTGCTGCGTTTTTTCTTCTTCTTCCAACTCGGTTGCGCTTGATTATCGGACTTCAAACAAGATGAATGGATGCTAGTTCAATGGTATTGGAACAACACACAGAGGTTTGGCCTTGGATATAGTGGTTCCATTTTTCTCAGTCATGTCCAAAACATCATATGGAACCTTAGTGTCAATTTTCCAGTCAAAATTATTGAGTAATGAGCCCAACATGATAGGGACCATACGTGTTGCAAGTGGTATGCCAGGGCATATTCTTCGTCCAGCACCAAACGGGATTAAATCGAAATCATGACCTCGGACATCAAGCCTGGACTCCAAAAATCGTTGTGGCTTGAACTCTAGTGAGTCATCCCATACGGTTGGGTCTCTTCCTATGGCCCATGCATTCACAAACACCAGTGTGCCCGCTGGTATAGTGTATCCACTGAGTTCTACCTGTGTCACAACTTTTCGTGGAAGAAGTAAGGGGGATGGCGGGTGCAGTCGTAAGACTTCTTTCACAATGCATGATAAGTAGGGTAGCCTCAATACATCATCCTCTTTTACGATACTACCTTTACCAATAACTTTTTCAAGCTCCTCTTTCGCTTTACTCATGATGTGTGGTTTGCGTAGTAGTTCTGTCATCGCCCATTCTATTGTAATCGAGGTTGTATCAGTGCCAGCAACAAACAAATCCTAGGTCATCAAATGAAATTATATGTTAACAATGAAACAAGAGACAAAACAAGTCATATAGTTCATCAAATGAACAGTTTACTCACCAAAAACAAAGCCTTTATGTTTGTGTGATTGAACTCATTTGGGTTATCTTGCATCATTTTCAAACACACGTCCAATACATCACCTTGTTCGAATCTGCCCGTTCTCATTCTCTCTTCAATTAACTGATCAAATATCCCAAGAACCTTGGAAAAATGACGAGCCATTCCTCTCTTGATCCCTTGTGGATCAATCTTCTTCAACACTGGAAATACGTCAACAAGATTTGTCTTTGCAGAGTCCACCATAATGTTGGTAATCACCTCCCTAAACTCTTTACCTGAATCCTCATACGGGTCTGTTAAATCTTTGGAGAAAATAGTGTTGGATAAAAGATTCAACGAGGTTCTAAATGCAGCACGACCGATGTGCACATTTTCATTCGAAAGAGCAGCTTTCCGGCAGTATGCTATTAGCTCTTCAACTTTCTTGCTCCTCAAGTGCTGTTTGGCTTCAAGAGAGCTGTTGGAGAAGATATTGGAACTAACGATCCTTCTGAGGGTGCGCCACTCTGTGCACACATGGAGAAATGAGATGGAGTGTCGCTCGTGGTTATAGGCACGCACTGCGTCAGGGACATTACGTGTGGAGAAAGCAAGGTCTTGCTTTTTGAGTACTTCTTCCGCGGCAGTAGCTGAGGATATGACGAGCGTGGTGATCTGACCGAGTTGTAAAGACATTATCGGGCCATGAATTTTGGCTAGTTTCGCTAGCGACTGGTGCGGTAACGCTCCCAGCAAGTGGAGGTTTCCTATGATCGGCAACCGTGTTGGGCCTGGAGGTAAGTTCTTGGGTTTGCCTACCCCCAAAACCCAGATAAGTATGTAAGATAAGAGAAGAGTACTCACTATTATAAGAAAATCCATTATTAGATGGTGTGTGTGTGTGTTGTGCCAAAGGATGTTGCTGTATTTATACTTCTATTAATGAATATAATATATCAGCGCCCATATTTTGTTAGACGTTGCTGCTGGACCTGCAGGCCTTGTTGAATTCTTAGTTATGACTTTTGAGATTTGTGTTTTTTCAGATTTGGCGGGCAATCTGGAATATAATAAGGAATTTAATAATACTAAATGTCTATTAATACTTTCACATCACAAAATATTTATGTGTAAAATATATTTTTATATCAAAATATAATATATCATGTTGAATTCTTAGTTTTGACTTTTGAGGTTTGTGTGTGTGTTGTGCCAAAGGATGTTACATTACTTTCAGTTTATATATTTTTATTCTTTTTATCGTTTAAATTAATATGTTCGTTTATATCAAAATTAATTGTTTATGTTATTTTATGTGTGTATTTTTTTTTTCATTTGCTAATCTTTTATTATGCGCTATGGTCAATAATATAGAGGATCAAAACTATTGTGTAGGTCCACCATCAGAGGATCAAGTAACCTCTATTCCCTGTTTTCCGACAAACCCGAGAGTGCAGAATCCAAACGTGTAAGTTAAACCAAGTTACGAACACGTAAGACACAAGATTCAACGATTAACACTCAATGTATTAATGTAGAAACGGTTACAAAGCAATGTTTACAAGATGCTCTCATAAACTCTCAGTGTGTGTGTGTTTACAGTGTTCGCTCCGAAATCTATTCAGACTTCCCTCTTGTTTCTGTCTGTTGTCTGGGCTTATATAGTAACACAGTGACGAAAACCAGTGGCCCACGAAATCACGTCAACGAAATCCAAGATCTGAACGAAATCAGGTGATTTCGTCACCTATGGGATTTTGCCAAAGTGTTTTCACCACAAGGGTGATTTCGCCAACAAGTGATTTTGTCACTTGTTTGGCTTTCTGATTTCGTCCCACATAGACTTGGGCCATGGGCTTTGTCACTTGGGCTTCTTCAATGTTGGACTACTTCTCATTTTGGGCTTCAACATAGAAGGGCCAAACAACAAACATAAAACAAACAAGCTATACTAAATGCAAACTGCACACACGCAGTTGCACGTACATGATTTGTTAAAAAGTAAATGGCATACCGAGTCAAGACAGGAGGATGTCTTGACTACGGCTTTCACTTCGTAGCCGAGTCGAACCGAGCCGAGCCGTATCCACAAAATATGTATCAACAAACTCCCCCTTGATGCTGCTCGCGAGGTTCGTAATCTCGTTCTCCATCTCTTGATGGTTCTTTTTCTCGGAAAGGATCTTCAAAGTCTTCATGTGACACAATCAGGGAGTGTATCAACAAACTCCCCCTTGAACGATACTCATGAATCTTTTGAACTTCAAAACTTTAGATCATTGTGGTGTTGAAAAGTGGTCAGTTGCAATTTGATCGTCTTGATCTTCAGATTGCATCACTGTCGTGTCTTCACTTTACGGCTTGTCATCTGACACGTTCTCTTCGCTTTATCTGGTTCAAATGTACCATCTGCACATACAACAGAGCTAAAAACGTAATGAGAACAACCGCTTGGAATTTAGACAAATTAAACAAAAGACACATATGAGATCAAATCTCATTTAAACACCGACCGACAACAGTTTGAAAGTTTAGAAAATGATCAATTTTTAATCCCTTACTTTCAAAAACTTGTTAACTTCGACTGTTTATGAAGGTGCAATTGTTTTCCAGCTTACAATCAGGATTTTGGGTATGATAGACTCAAGTTCCAACATCGGTCAATAAAAAATAAACTAAAATCTTTTGGGTAGCAAAATCTTTTTGGCTTTTACAAAGTTTAGATTAAAACACACCTAAAATCTTTTTGGAAATTTTTCATTTTTCAAATGTAAAGACGGAAAACAATAAATAAATATAAACAAAGATGTAAAACGAAGACAGTAAATAAATATTTACAGACATTCTTTTTGCGAGTTTCGAGGGTAAGAGAATCATATGAGTGTACGGTCACGCCAAAACACTCTTGTTGTTCTATTAGTTAACATTTAGATATGCATCCTATAACAATTATCGGTATTGTTGTCCACATAAGCTCAACTTAACAGATGTAATCATGGCGAGGGGATACGATTAGTGTATGATTTATACTTACCGACCGGTGTTCATCCACTCACGACACATTCCCGTATCAAGGTATGCACGAGAGTTCATCTTACCGGTGAGTATACTGTTTATCATCTGTTTTGCCGTATAAAGAATGTGAGAAACTCACTTATTTTGATTTGAAAACAAGCCCTATGTGATAGAATCACTTATTGATGAGGAACTTGATTTTCAGATGCATGAAGGGCACAAGAGCAAGTCCGTGAACAGGTCAGTACATTCGTACAGCAAAGAGACGAACTTGACTCCCGGATAAATGTGATATATTATCACTTGTTTTGTTGGACATGTGATTGTTGATCACTTATTGAGGTCGAATGCAATATGTACACGTATGTATAGTATCATGGAAGATCTTAGACTTCGTCTCTGTTATTTTTACGGTTTGATACAACCATGATACCCAGATGATAAGACAGCATAAAGACCGAATATCTCAGAACCTCGGCAATCTCTCAAACGAAATTTCGATACTAAGACCATATGCCAATGTGCGGTTCCCACCTGGTCTTCAGTCGATTTAAGGTTTATATCACCCTGCACACTTTAAAATGATTATGAGCCTACCAATACATCTTATATAGAGCTGCTTAACATTTTTCATTTTGCATTTCAGTTCGAGAAGGTTTCGACAGACCACTGATATACTATCATTTTCTCTTTTTCTCGCCAGGAAACTCATTTTTGTTTTTCTATTGTTTTTGTGTTTTGAATTTTTTTTCGATGTTTTTGAATTTTCAAATTTTGGATTTACTCCCCCTAAAATGCAACAAACTATGATAAATTTAGAAACACAAAGGTAATTACAAAAAGGATTTCTCGATGTTGGTTAACTCATGTTTTACCTCAATGCCGTTTACCAAAATTAATTTAATCAGAAATGATTTATCGAATTTTGGAAAAATGAGTTGGCACGTCGGTAAGCGGTGCGGACCATGACAACATTGACGAGTTTCATATTAAAAACAATCACGTGTGAAGTGATATTCGAGATCAATGTGTCTGGCCAAAGAGTGCTGTATGAGATGATAATAATTCAAAAAGCAGCTTAAATATCGACAAGTATAGGAGAGATTAGAAATTCAAAACCGTATCCTGCAACTGCTTGGTGCATTGCAAGGAATCTGAGTGCTCTCCCAAACTGAATATCCACCCGGTGTGGATTTTAAAGTCGATTTTGTAGCTACTTCAATTTTCTGAAAAAAATCTCTTCACATCAAAAAGATTATAAACCTTTGGGTCCGGCTGGTCTTCCACATTCCACCAGCGAAGGTCTTTGTCTTTCTCTTTGAGAAGTAGTGTGCGGTTGTTCAATCCACGCCAAGGCATCCGCACACCCGGTTGGTTTGTTCAACAAACACATGTTCTTTAATCACACAGCGAAGAAATGTACACTGCACGTTCATCTTGTTGATTTTGAACATCAGACGTGCTGCAGGTGCGTACATTTGATTGAATCTATCCTGGGGACCCGATCAAAGCCTTTAACAATCAAACTTTGGTATGATTTTCATTTTGTCGAAGGTTTCAGTTTCTTTCGACAGACAATTCTGTCTTCTTTTCTTTTTCTCTCCATCAAAGGCAACAATTTCTTTGTCGCCGATCTTGTTCATGGACACTCCACTATCAACGATGACTATTGATAGTTCCTCCTGGAACATCCTGCACACTCACTCAGAGATTAGTTGGAGAGGGGGACCCAAGCCTTCATAGACTTGGGCTGCCCCTGAGCATCACGAAAGATGATCTCGATTTCCTGATGATTTTGTAACACAACACCTCCCCCTAAATTTTCACCCATCTTAGGTTTCCAAGTTTGATTTTGTATACCAGCTTGGTTTTTATAAAAAGATTTTGAAACTTCTGGTTTTAAAGATTGTGAAGAACTTGGTTCCCTATTAATTGATTTGACTTCCGATTTTAAAGCCTTTTCAACTGCTTTCACATTTTGACGTTGTTGTTTCGTTTCTTGTTCCTTAACAATTCTTTTATCATGTTTTGGTGAAACGGGACGACGTTGAGGGTGAACCTTTTCAGGTGGTGCTTTTTCAACAAAATTTGGTTTTGGAGAGTTTGTGCAGTTTTTGATGATGTGACCAAACTCCCCGCATTTGAAACAAGATCTCCTTTCAACAAAATTAGGAGATTCTGTTCGATGACCTGACATTGAAGTTGTAGACCCAGAGGTACTAGCTTCACACCCATTTGTGTGTTGGGTGTAATTGTTATCACTATTACGTTTCAAGATGTTGACTTTTTGAACAAAATCGGTATTTGACTTATTTTCAAAAGTCTCCACTTTATCAGTACCTTTGGAGGCCACAAACTTAACGTCTTTTGCTTTCTTCTTGTAACGAGCTCCTTTTGTTTCAACCTTAGCCTTAGGCTTTGGAGCTCGTTGTTGTTGTTGTTTACCCTTAAAAGCGACAGGTTGTTGCTTTGTCGGTAATGTTTGATTTCCATGCTGTTTCCTAACTTCAGCTTTTGGAATAGGATCACACTGAGTTACAGAAACTCTCTGGATCCCTTTTTTCAAAAACTTACTTGTAGTGTCTTCAAACACTTTGTCAATCAAAGATTGATTGACGTTTTTAATGGGAAAATCTTGGTTTGAATAAATTTTACCATCACCGACCAAAGTGTACAACACGTTATCACTTTTAACGGTAGACACTGTCTCAGTGATAGGATCCATCTCTTGTTTAGCAGTTGAATGCACAGCAGGAGTAGGAGGATCACACATAATGTGATTCTCAAAAGGAACTTCAACTCATTTGTTCTTCTCAAGAGATTTATCCTCATCACTCACATCTGGTTCATCATCTGACGAATCATAGTCCTCAACTATGGGAGGACTTTGTTCCGTATCAACAGATGCTGAATTTTCGGTTGTTCCAGACGAGCCCTCCGAGGAACTGTCCGACTTGAACCCTAGACCAGTTGTAAACTCCTCATAATTAAGAGGTACAGTTGGTTCAAACCGAAGCATTTCCTCCTCATCGGGCATCTTGGTATAGTTGCCCCTCAATGGAGGTGGACACGACTTATACCTAATTCCTTTCACGTTACCCTTTAGTTGTTGAACGTCAATGATGTGATCAAGCACATATCGGGAGTTTGAGTAACTCTCCAATTTAAACTTGATCATTTCATGCTCACATTTTGCCTCGGCTAGCTCTTTCTTAGTTGCCTCAATGATATTAATGTAATTATTAATACAAGTTTTCTTATTAAAAACCGTTTTTGATAATTCAGAAACACTTTTCTTGAGTGTTTCAATGACCGATTTAAAATCTTTTTCGTTGCGAGCTAAGGCCATGTTTGCCTCTTTGCACTTTGACAGTTCAATAACCAAACTCTGATTGTGACTATGAATCAACTCAGATTCAAGTTTCAGATCAGCACATTCATGCTTCATTTTTGCACAATCACTACATATGCTAGGAGTTTCAGATTTTACCTGACTTGTAGAAGCTGTGACATTAGCCATAAAGGCAGTCTGAGAAGAGAAAGACCCATCTTCAGTGAGAATCTTCTCCATTTCTTTTGAAGCAGCATCAACTTTCTTGATCAAGTCAGATTTCTCCTTAGCATCATTTGACAAACTATCAGCTTCAGAATTCACTCCTACTTTCACGTCTGATTCTGAACTGTAATCACTCACACCTAAACCATCTTCATCGGTACTGCCACTATATCCTGAACTGTCATCATTTCCCGAAGATTCACCATCATTAACATTCTTGACAATTTCAGCATAAAACACAGTTCCTCCTTGATCTCCACCTCCACATTGTACAGACCAGTCTCACCTTTCATCAGTTTGATTTGAGTTGGCCGTGGATGTATTTGTTTGATTTTTGAAAGGATTTTGGTTGCCTTTTTGAGGTTGGGCTTGAGGTGTAACACATAGAGGTTGAAGTGGAGTAGCCGCTAATTTAATACGGAAGTAGTCACTTGTAGTGAATATGGGTTGAGGTGTAGCAACTGGTGGTGGAATACCGAAGTAGGTACTTGGATCGAATGGTTTTCCATAAGGATCTGTGGGAGGACCAGGGGGTTGTGTTGGTTTGGGTGGTGGAATACCGAAGTAGGTACTTGGATCGAATGGTCTTCCATAAGGATCTGTGTTCGACATTGGATTGTTGTTTACAAATAATAGAAACAGGCCAAACCTTACTAAGTAACTTTCAAAGGCCCAAATGAATTAGTTAATGTCTTTCAAAGAGGCCCACTTATGTCAATCCCTAATTTTACTTTAAGGGATTCAAAGTAACAGCCGCTAAAACATCAGCTTCCTTTCTTCTCTTGCTGCGACCAGATGTATGAAAGTGAAACAACCTGGTTAGACACTTGAAAACACACTGTTAATTTAGTTTTGCAAAGCCTCAGAGAGAAATACAAGTTTTGACGAATCTCTTCTTTGATGACACTGTACTCGACGAAACTTATCAGCTACGACGAAACTTGATTAAATAAAGCTCGACGAAACTCTTATATGATGAAGATCTGATTGACGAAACCTTTATTAATTAATGTGACATATGGCGAAAACTCTTAATTAATCTTTGCTGATGTACTTAAACTTGATTGGACCGATTTGATTAAAAAAAATGTCGGCCCAGCTGTTAAAACAGTGTCGGCCCAGCACATGCAATCTGATTTATTAAAAAAAATGTCGGCCCAGGTGATTTCGTCCAAGACCTAGGTGATTTCGTGGAGGGTGTTGGAAATAGGTGATTTCCTGGAGGGTGTTGGGAATAGGTGATTTCGTGGAGGGTGTTGGAGATAGGTGATTTCGTGGAGGGTGTTG
Organism: Helianthus tuberosus; assembly: GCA_030545235.1. Classification (NCBI taxonomy): domain Eukaryota; kingdom Viridiplantae; phylum Streptophyta; class Magnoliopsida; order Asterales; family Asteraceae; genus Helianthus; species Helianthus tuberosus. Next base: position 11,801 of record JARYGA010041339.1, read on the forward strand.
AAAATGGTGATTTCGTTGACAATAGGGTTTTCGTCCAGCTTGTATTTCGTCCAGCTTGTATTTTCGTCCAGCACCTGATTTCGTCCAGCACCTGTGTTTTATGAACTAATGTGATTTCGTGGCTTGATATTGTTGACTGAAGTGATTTCGTTGACTAAAGTGAGAAGCAAGTTGCAAGATATTTTCACCACTTGATATCTTATCCTAATCTTTTATCCTTTATCCTACTGACACAAATGGTCACTTTTGTCAAACACACAAACACCCAACCTTTCCTTGTGAACCTTATATTCAACATTTCATCATTTGTATGACACAATAGTCAAACAACAATATTATAAGTTTCAATAATTCAAAACAATTCAAACTGAATTCCCAGAAATGATGAACAAACTCAAGAACACTTTGAAGATACACAAGAACTCCGGTGACATATGAGTTTTCCGGTGCCGGACAATTTTTCCGAACTCAATTTTTTTGCGCAAATGTTCAATAAAATTCTTTCTTAACATGTATAAATGAAAACTAGCAAGATTTTTATAAGAACAATCAGCAAAAACACAAGATTTTCAAAGATTTAAACCTGATTTTTTCTGAAAATATAAACTTTATGTTTCAAAAATCAAGAACAAATCTGGAAACACATGAAAATCTACTTGGTTTTAACAAGGAATCGAGCCAATGCTCTGATACCAATTGTAGGTACACTCGGAGGATCGAGTAACCTCTATTCCCTGTTTTTCGACAAACCCGAGAGTGCGGAATCCAAACGGGTAAGTTAAACCAAGTTACGAACACGTAAGACACAAGATTCAACGATTAACACTCAATGTATTAATGTAGAAATGGTTACAAAGCAATGTTTACAAGATGCTCTCATAAACTCTTAGTGTGTGTGTGTTTACAGTGTTCGCTCCGAAATCTATTCAGACTTCCGTATCTGTGTTCTGTCTGTTGTCTGTGTATATATACCAACATGTTGACGAAATCCAGTAGCCCACGAAAACATATGGACGAAATCAAGGTCCAGACGAAATCACTTGATTTCGTCCCATATGGGAATTCACCATAAAAGGTGTTTTCGACACATGTGTGTTTTCGTCCCATTTGGTTTTCACCAACAGGGTGATTTCACCACAAGGTGTTTTCACCTAAAAGGGTTTTCACCAAAACATGTTGTGTTTTCGTCACCTGTGTTTGGGCTTGGGCCTTGACTTTGTCACTTGGGCTTCTTCAAATGGACCAAACAAACAGACAACATAAACATAAGCTATATTAAATGCAAACTGCACACACGCAGTTACATTTTGTAACACCTCGAAAATTTATGTCCAATAAGGTATCGACACGTGTCATAAGATTTAAATGTGTGAAAGATTACTTATGAAGGACTAAAGTTGACAAACAAAGAAAGTATGTGAATAAAAGGATCCAAAGTGTCAACATGCCCAACTTGTGCCTTTGAGTGACCTCACACGACATTCGTATTCATTAACGAGTAAATTTACGAACATAGAAAGTCGTTTGTACATAAAACAAGGATCTGGTGAACCACTAGGGTTGAAAGTGTCAACAATGGATAATTATATCCTTAAATAACCCCACATGATGTTTACACTCTTAAACGAATAAGTCATGGATCATACGAAGCCAATTGTGAAAGAAAGTGAAAGATTACAAACTACAAGGGTTAAATATGTCAACATGTTTAAGTTACACCTCTGAGTGACATTTTTAGTAAACCCGAAGCTTTGTAACGATTAATTATGCTCATGAGAATATGTGATAGAAATTTCACAAAGTTTCGTTAAAGTATGAGAAAGTTATGATAAAATTCGTGTGTAAGGGTTAAAAGCGTCAACGTTGAAAATTAGGGCTTTTCGGATGATCACAAAGTTAACCATGGACTTGCCAATGTTTAAATACATCTTGGAGCCCTTAAGAATCAATTTAGGAGGATGAAATTGCAAGAAAATGACTTAAAACCGCGTTTAGAAGGTCCAAGGGGTGAAATGCAAATAATGGAAACTTGTTTGGCTGGTCATCAACATGCTCGCGTAGCGCGAGCATCTCCCCTTTTGCCGTCGCGCTACGCGACTGTCATGTCTGATCAGAATTACGCACAGGTGCCAGTTTCAGGTCTTTAACCGACTTAGATGCCTTGTTTTCAATACCTGGAGCTTGTTTGATGGTATTTTAAGGCATAGGGACACCTGGAATGATCTTGTAACACCTATAGAGTTGTTTGGCATGATCAAATTGATCCAAGAAACCTATATAAAGGCCATGATCTTGGGTTCTTCATTTGCTCATTCACTTGGAAGTTCACAACTCACTTCTTGGAGGTTCCTGGAGCTCAAGGATCATTCCTAGTGATCATTAGCCGTGCTTAGGACTATTGTAAGTATGCTTAACCTCCTTTAATTCAGTTTTGCTTAGTTAATTAGCGTAAAGTTAAACCGTCGTAATTAAGATTTGACTTCGTCATTAATCTTAATCCCTTCAGTCAAAATTCGAATTGGAAATACCTATGAGTTGGTAATTATGTGGGCAATAAACCCTTAAAAGGGAACCCTCTGATTCCCACTCTAACTAGGTCAATTGTCGAGTCAAACTTGATTATAAAAAGTCAACAGGAAGCCTATTTTCAAATAAATTCATAATTAGCAATGTAAAGGCTATGCAACCTGTTTTATCATTAATATAACTTGGTAATTAATGTAAGAACATGTCTAAACATGTTCAACTCGACAATTTTCAGTTTAGGCTCGGTTCGGGACCGAAAGTCGCATAGTTTGACTTATGCTTTGACTTTCAGTTCTGACCTGTTTGAGCATGGTTTAGGAATGCCTTAGAGCTTTAATAGGACCAAGTTACCTATAAGTATAACCCTCTGAGATTATACAACTTGGTTCATTAGTTATCCGATTCATATGCATGATTCCGTTAAATGCTTAAATGTTGACTATTATGCCCTTTTGACCTTAAAATGATATTTTTGAAAAAATAAAAGAGTAGAAACCTTGGTTACTGAATTTTAAACTTGCACCTAAAATTTGACATCAGTTTGAGGTCTAGATTAAGAGTTATGCTCATTAGCGTAATTTGAAAGCTTTATGTTAATTAAACGGCGTGATTAGCATGTAGCCTATTTAAACCCACTTTTTGATACCAATCTTTTTACCCAATGATATAAAATAATATTTTAGGATTTTTGGAGATTTTTATTTATTTTTAGGCTGAGCATAACTTAGAGTTCTAAGTATGATTCGGTTAATGCCGGTTTTACCCTTTTAAGCCATAAAATGAGTTTTACAAATCCTTTTGACCCCAAACCTTTTTCTACTGATCTAATATAATTAATAGAGTATTTTGAGCCTTCTGGAATTATAAAAATATCATCTTTCCTTTGAAAACCCGGAAATGGCTCCAAATCGCCTTTTTGGGCATTTTTGACGCATAGTATGTATTAAGATTATGTTGAGCACATAAGGTTTGATACCTACTGATATTTTAAGTAAATTATTATATTTTTACAGTAAACTAAATTCTTACACTCAGGTTTCCAGTTTTGACCTTTTAGGGCTATGTGAAATTACCAAAATACCCTTAAGAGGCATAGTTTGGTTATAAAGGATAGATTTCACATATATATGACACCCTACTGATATAACCTAGTAAATTGAGTAATTTTACTGATTACATCAGACCCGGAACTCAGGTTCATATTTAAACTATTTTATAACCTTTTTTAATGACCAAAATACCCCTACGGGGCGTAATGTGAGTCTAAATCCGTTTTGGGCATAATATAAGATATCTTTCTGATGTCACAACATAATTAAAGCATAATAACTTAGGAAACTTGCATATGACTCATTTGGTTACTCGTTACGCACTTTTCGCGTTCGGATCGGCGTATGTAACTAGTTTGCATATATTAGCCGAAACGGGTCAAACCATATCATTTTTGTCTCAAAATCCAGAATGTGTTTAGATTACCCATATTATACAAGTCTTCAAACTTGTCGGGTCAAAATCACATTCTAATCCGGTCTTCGCCTTATCATGCGTTTAAACCGTATCTTTCTGTAAGACTAACCGGTCTAAGCTTAGGCTTAATTAAAGACCCGTTAGCATTCTAATTGGTTATTTATACCATCATTCCAGACTAGAGCCTTCCGGTAAATGGTACCTACGCTTACTTAAGTGAATACGGCTGAGTTATTAAATTCTTGCTATTTAAGTCAGGAGCTAGCTCAGGTAAATACTCTTAACTTATTTTCCCTATACGGGCTTGGGATACGGTATTATAATAATACCGCTTGGTCGGGTATTGAATATTTAATCTTATTATGGTTAAATTATTGAGGTAACCCGGTTTAATCTGTATTGTTGGAAATAAAGACCTTTAGGGGTTAATGACCATGTCCCGGATATCCTTGACATCATTGTGTTATAAAATGGCCACGCCTTATACACGGGGTGTAGGCATACACCTGACAGTTGTTTAAGGAAAAACGGTATCTCACTCTCTTGTGGGCCTATACTTGTGGTGTGTCTGTTAATCTGACTCGGTTTCTACATCGGGCCCTGAACGTATAACGAACATGTAAATCTGTATACAAGATTATAACTATAATTGTCCCAAGTTATAAAGAGTTTGTGCCTTGTGCATTCAAATCAATTTTTATTAAACCTTTTCAAAATGAGTCGGTTGAGTGTATTTACCAGTGAAAACTGACGTATTTTCCAAAAAGGGTTAAGTGACAGGTACTGGACGTAATTGGCTGGAAGCTCAGGGCGTTAATAAGGAATCTTGCAAGTTCTAGGCGTCTAAAGTCTGTTGAATAATGTTTATGTTTTAAGATCCGCCTGTGGATTCTTTACTTTCCGTTGTAATACTGGATATTACTTTATATTCGGATTGTAATATATTTACCTTTTGCTTCCGCTGTGCATTTAAATAATGTGTCGTTTGACTATGATGATATCAACTACGTCACGATACTCCCCACCGGGCCCACCGGTGACACGTGGAAATTAGGGGTGTGACACATTTACACAAACGTTACAAAGTAAATCGCATACCGAGTCAAGACAGGAGGATGTCTTGACTACGGCCTTCACTTCGTGGCCGAGTCGAACCGAGCCGAGCCGTATCCAAAAAATATGTATCAACAAATTCCCCCTTGGATGCTGCTCGCGAGGTTCGTAATCTCGTTCTCCATCTCTTGATGGTTCTTTTTCTCGGAAAGGATCTTCAAAGTCTTCACGTGTCGCACATAGAAAGTGTATTAACAAACTCCCGCTTTCATTTAGCAAGCACACACGCAGTTGCACGTACAGGATTTGTTACAAAGTAAATGGCATACCGAGTCAAGACAGGAGGATGTCTTGACTACGGCCTTCACTTCATAGCCGAGTCGAACCGAGCCGAGCCGTATCCACAAAATATGTATCAACATACTGTTCTATGAATCTAATTGCGTTTGTAAGCATTAATAACCAAAGTTTACATATTATAGATATATGTTAAAAGATTGAGATATTTCATGAAGTTTAAAAGATTGTTAAAACCAAAACCACTACGTATTTAAGTTCACAAAAATTGAAGTCATGACAAATGATGATCTCCACGAAAAATTATAATGCATGGGCTGATCATAGAATTTCGTGAAGTATGAAATTGCGAGTTTTTTTTATTCCACAAATAGGTTATCTTGTGTTGGGGATAAGGACCACTTTTTCAAACAAAAACCAAATTTTCAAAGAACCATCATAGAAACACAACCTTTTCAACATACCATCATCAAGTACCAACTTTGTCAAACAAATAGTATTATAATCACTATCTTCAAAAATTCAACAACAACAATATAAAAACCCATAAAATTTATGAAGAACACAAGTAGTCTCGAAGAACACAGAAAAACTTATAAGTTTTCCGGCCAAGACTATTCACCGAAAAAATTTCTGAACACAATTTTCAATGTCGAAACTCAAAACAACTTGTACCTATGATAATCTCCAACCTTTTTAAACAAGTTTTAAGCAAAACAACGCCAAATAACATAGAGTTTAGAGCTTTAAAACATAATTTTTAAGAAACACAACTGGATTTTGGATTTTTAACCAAGAAAAACTTAAAAACCCACTCGCGTTTCCTTAAAAATTGGAGTCGAGACCAGCTGTGAATTGTGTAACTTGTATAGAAGTGACTCGAAACTAGGGATGAGCAAAATGGACCCGGTACCGGTACCAAATTTACCAAACCGGGTACCTTTTCGGTACCGCCTTTTGACATTTTTGGTACCGGTCTGGTACGGTACCGGTTCGAAACCGGTATTTACCGGTTTTTACCCTCAAATACCGGTACCGTACCGGTACTTTCGTTTCCGGTACCGAGCTCATCCCTACTCGAAACCTCAATGTACTTTTAAAAGAGGATCTGGTCAACCAAAAAATCTTTTGAAAATATCTTTTAGAAGCAATTTGTTCCGAAACTGTTGGAAATATTCAAAGATTTAAATTCTTATCAAAATTAGAATATATTTCCAAATCAGTTTAATAAAAAAATTTAATCCTTTAACAACCAAAAAAAAAACAAAGGGGAATTGGTCTGTAATAATTCCACCTAGACCTTATTGGCCATTAATAATTACACCTCATAATATTCCCTCCACCAGTCCCACCTTTCACCTATTTTTTCTACAATGGTCCCCCGTTAAACAAACTTAACGGAGTTAAGTTTTATTCCAAATTAGAAACAGATTTTTTAGGGCTTTTGATCAGAACGATGATAAGAGTCCATTGATGTAAACTTAACTGTTTCGAGGCAAGTTTTACATCAATGGACACGTATCGTCGTTCTAATCAAAAGCGATAAAAAATCTGTTTGTAATTTAGGAAAAAGTTTAACTCCGTTAAGTTTTTTAATGGGGAACTATTGTAGGAAAAATAGGTGAAAGGTCGGACTGGTGGCTGAAATATTCTGAGATGGGATTATTAATGGCCAATAAGGTCTAGGTGGGATTATTGCATGCCAATTTCCCAAAAACAAAAACACCAAAATGTGGCTAATTTTCAATAGAAACCCGATGAACACTTTGAATACCGCGAAGAACACGAAGAATGTTCTTGACGATTTTTTAACCAAAACTTCAAAAAATATTGAATATTCGATATCAAACCGAGCCTAGAAACAGGTTCTAATGGCTCTGATACCAATTGTAAGTCCCATGAACGGATCTTTCAATGATATCAAACAATCACCAAGTTTGTGTGGAATCCAAACTTGGTGAGATTCAAAAAAAAAAAAATGAAAATATGAAAAACGAAGAATAATACCAAATCACTTTCAACACTTGCACACGATTATATTACTTGAACAAGCAAAACCGTCTGGTACAAGTGTTCACAACCAAATCGAATCACCTCTCTCTCTAACTCTTGAATTATGTAACTAGGAGGTTCCAACCCTAAAACAAGTTGAAAACTTGTTTATATACATAATCAAGCCCACTTCCCCACGTAGGCTCCCTTTGGGTCTGCTTGGCCCACATGGCCTAAAGCTTGGCCCAAGTGACCTATAAAGGTCCAAAACCTAATATAAACTAACTCGGTAAGGCCCAGTTCCTAACCATAGCATGTTGTGTTATTTTGATGCGTCAGTCTCACACTTTTAGGGCCTAACAGTTTAGATGAGGATGATATGTGTTTTGAAGTTAAGGCGGGAATTTAATGGCGTTTTATTCATGAGTTTGGTGTTTTGCCTAGAGAAGTCTAAAAACCTTTTTACCCTTAATGAAACGCGTCCACGTAATAAAATTGATGTTATTTACGAAAACACCACCGCGCCAATAGTCCATAGATTGTTTTGATTTGACGATCCATAGGCGTTCTCACACTTTTCACCGTTTTCCCTAAATCCTGATATATATAGGGTTAGGTTAACGTACAATGGCTCTTATCGTACAATATGTACGTGATTATCTCAGCCGTACGAGTGGCATGTGACTTGCATGGTCTTTGGCATGTGAGTGGCATGTGGATGAGCCTTTTGACAATATTACCTTTAGTGTAAGTTGGAATTAACGCCACATGTCAACACCAAAATCGTTCTCACCGTTTTCACACTTTTAGGCATTTTCTCTAGATCATGCCCCTATATATATATATGTATATATATAAACGTTTTTATTTGTTTTTTGTTTTTCATATAGAGAGGTTTATATTAATCCGTTGTGAGATTTATGTTTATTATGGATATTGTGAATTAATAATAGTTAGAAATGATAACCTTGCTAGCTTTTTATATTTAAGTTTAAAAATAGTCATGTTACACTTGCTATTTGTTTTGATTGTGATTATTACTTGCAAAATAGACTTGATTGGTCCATTAGATAAGGCAAAGACTATAATCACGTTGGGAGAGGAAGGTCTTGTATTTAAATCACACAGATGACATGAGTAAAGAAATTAGTCGTTCAAAAAAAATTATCGTTCAAAAAAAGTAATGTCATGTCAAATAAAATTGCCTTAACATATACCAAGCTAAATCATTTCTTATAAAAATTAACTGCAAAAATATCCACCAAGTTTCTCTTTAGCCCCCATGTCAACAACTTCTAGGTCTCTCGCTCAATGAGATTGATATAGACAAGTCATCTAACACAAATCAGTAACGAAAAGAAATGACTCAACGCAGTTGATAGGTAAAGCCACGAGTACCCTTCATGGTGGATGAACGCTTGTTTCAGCCATGTCATATATACTTGCCATGTCATATATACCGCCAATATCTTGACATATCCGTTAGTGAACCTCTTCCGTCAAGGCTATCACAAATCACTATATGCAAATCCTTCTTCTCATTATACTTTTCAATTAGTCTTTGTTAAATTTGTACGGCCTACATGATTACTAAAGTCAAAATGCAGGGAAAGTCGTGACAATGAAATGCTATTCTTTAACCAATTCAAAATAAATATTATATATTCAATCTTATATGGTAAAGATAACATTTAATTTTGAAATATGTGAAGCATCTAATTAGTCAAACTAAAATTAGTAATTTGAAATCAATCGGAATTTGTAGATATTTCGTATATTTTAAATGAGAAATATATAAAGTATGTTTATTAATGCTCATTAGTATAACCACAATTTGCAAATGTGTCTCCCTAGCATTTCTCCATTGAATGCGCATCCCCTATATTTCTCCATTAAATAGGTCTATTCTAACATTTTTACTTTAATCTAACAATCGTCTCCCCTCATATTTCTACGTTATGGTTATGGTAATCGAATATAAACATATTCTTTTTTCTCTTATAACTTTGTAAATACGATTTTTATAAAATTTTGAAAACAATATTGAGATGTGCTTATTTTTATCTATATTTGGATAAATTTTCTATTCCAAAGGCCAAATGTAGACATCTATTTCTTCTTTATCATGATTTAATGTAGACTTCTATTTCTTCTTTATAATGATTTACCTTACTAATACCAATCAAACAACCTTAACCGGTATTCTTTTTGTGGTTTCTGGTGAAAAGTTTTATTCTGGTTCGCAGAAAAATGTTGAAAATGGAGTTGTATTCTAGTGTGTTTTGTATCGTAAACAACAGTGAGTATTGGTAATGTACCAATGTCGTGAGGAACCGAACCTCTTCTAACATAACATCTGTAACGACATCTGTAATGTTGGAACGCTTACTGGTAATCGTTTATATGATTTTCGTTCATTGTCGGTCTGCATCCTTTTAGGCTTATGACGACTTAAATTTTATGAGTTTTTATATCTTGGATGTTATATCATGAAATCATCAGGCTCTACGACATATTGTAATTCATATTACAAAACATTGGCTTATACAACTTTTTAATCATCTGTTCTTACTATAACAATGTTTATATTAGTCAACACCATGTCCTTATAATGACTGATTTTAGCCTCATTACCTGCACTCAAAACCCTATGGTGTGACTTTCATTAGTGGTTATCGTTAATGATTCTAAACAGAAAATATCAAAACATTTGAACCCTAATTGATATCTTAATGGATTTGGTAAATGGATATCACCAATGAAGATCATAGGTAAACCTAGTTCATATTCGAAGGTTGTTACACATATTGTTTGCTAATATTGGCCGGTTAGCCTTATTATACACATACAATATGTAAATCAGCGTTTACCTTTGTCGTTTCTGCTTTCTTCTTTGTTGACAAGCTTTTTTTGTCGTTCATTATTACTTTTTCTTAGATTATGGACAAGCTTTAATTCTTTGATTTTTCTGATTTGTTGGTAGTGAATTTGACATCCGGGGAAGACAAAAATTGTTTTGGTGAGGAATAAGGTGTGAATCCCGAACAGTTTTAAAATTATGTTTTTACAATATTGCTATATCCCCCCTCCCAACCCCCACCCTCATCTCATTTACTATTAGCCCTTGGTTGAAGATGATCTATCTATGGATGAAAATATTTCATAAATTTCTTAAAAGAATCCAAGTTCTCAAGATAACCCTACCATACACCCACACATACTTCTAATTTGAATTTCTAAGCGAATTGAATCAAAAATAAAAAAATGAATCGAAATTCAGACATCGAATCGAATCGAAATTCGAATAAGTGATTTTCGATTTGAACATAGTACAAGATCTTCTAATCATATCATGGTCTTCAGAATCTTGTCTTTTAATGGAATTATTAGCGTATATAGCTGTGAGTGCATATTGTGTAGAGTCGTGTTGCCCAAAAGCTTAGAGATGCTCGTGAATGCTACGCCAAAGCAAAGCATTGGTACTCGTTGAACCATATAGTTTTTAGAGATGTTATTCGAAATTTCATTATAGAGAGTTTCCGTTGGATCTCTTTCTATATTAAGGGGATTTATTCTACCAACAACAGTGTGTTTTCTTTCATCGGTCTATGTATAGCAATCGGTCCAACAGTTAGTTAGGTTGTTGTGAGTCGGTTACATTGTTACCCTTGAATAGATTCCATCTCCTTAGCTATATAAAGGAGATCATTATGTACTCTGCTATTCTTATTATTGATATGAGATTCAGCTCTTGATTCTCTTTAGGAATCATGGTGCACGTACTACTCGAGACAGAACTTGTTCTTCAGTGTCAAAATTATATTCTTCGAAACTTAAAGTAGCTTGGTATAGGCTCTTATGTAACTTCTCCACTATTATATGGTCCTTCACTCATCGAGGGATTTTCGAACTCCCTTTTTAATCCTTGCAACATGCACTTGTGAATGACCTTCGAACTCTAACCAAAGTGTTAGCACGAGAAAATAGTAGACCATTAACACCTTGTTGAATAAGAGCCATGGCTTTGGCATCTTTCTTTTTGGGTTCTTGGTGCCATAGCCTTCATTGTTGAACGTACATTACTATGAGCTGATTAACTGTTGACTTATCTACCATTTCTTGAATTTCAAAGATACTTCATTCTTCTCATTAGGATAAAACCTAAGCTCCGATGAAGCAATGTTGGTTTTTAGAACTTATAATCACAAACTAAGAACAATGCAGAGAATTGAACAATGCAGAGAATTGCCCGGCCGCTCACTCCTATGTTCTTGCCCTTGTCGCGAAAACCGGCACCCACCGATTTCGTCTGGTCAGATAATCTCCGAATCCCTCATCCTTCTCCTCCTTGATCTTTATGGAACCTTTGGCTATGATACCAATGTTGGTATCGAAGTCACAGGCGGGACCGAGATGTCGGAGTCGAAGGATGGCAACATTTGTCGACATGATCACAACACAATTCACACCAATACATGATCGAAACAACAACTTGGAAAAAACGAACTAACCGAAACTTGTAATCGAAAAGTGAATCAAACAGAACTTTATAAATATAAACTTCCAGTACAAACTTGCATACAGACTGATTGCTTTGAACCGTATATATAGCAGCGAAGGGGTGCGAGTATCAGTTGTGTCGTTTCAATGAAGAGATACGTCTCTTCTATCATAACCGCTGCAGTGGTTATTTTACGTACTCGCACCGGTATTAGAAACAATAAACTCGATTATATCTTAGATCATTATTATATTATGTAACTGTAAACTTATTACTATTATGTGTGTGTATTATGTAAATAAGCGAAGAGGCATGTGTCATATGTGACACCGGTTCGAATGGCAGTTATTGGCGCCAAATCTTAACTGCCATAAACAACCGTCAACCGCCATCTTCATGTCTGTATATATACATTTTACCGACAGTTTTGTTCTGTACCAAGATATTATTACTTAATATCCTCTTTCAAATTCTCTCTAATTCTAACTCGAGTGTGTGTGATTCTCATTGATAAACTGATTCAACATGAAATCCAAATATGTTTGTGATGAATCAAGTTCTGTCTATGAAGATGATGTTCATGACAAACTTCCGCTGCCAACAAGTGGTATCAGAGCCACACCGGATCATACTGAAGACATGACTCATGAGTCTGCATCAGTGCTTCCATGTAAGCACTGTTCCGATGAACAACGAGACAGATCAAAGGGTAAAGTTATGCAGAAACGGTGCTATTACTGCAAAAAGACGGGACACCAAATAGCATTCTGCAAAGAAAAGGAAAGCGATGAAGCGGCGTTGTTGATCAGGCAAGTCATAGACGTCGGTACACAAATTCAGGATGAAGACAACGTTAGAGACTCAGAATTCATCATCAGTGGAACAGACGGTGGACGTTGGTCAGAAATATGGTATGTCAGTACAAAACTCAAGCGTCATTTTTCCGGAAACTTAGAGTCTTTCAAAAGAATCAAAAATGTATATGGTGTTGAGACAAACACCGGGGAAAATCAATTTTACTTTATACGGGGCATAGGGGTTGTGGATGTTATATCCGGAAGTGAAAATTTTCGAATTCAAAGTGTGTATTATACACCAGACTTGGACAGAAATGTCCTCAGCCTTGATCAACTGATTATACAAGGCATCACAGTGAAGTTTAACGGTGAGAGATGTAAATTGTTTCCTATGTTTTGCACACCACTTCAGAATAAGAAAAATTATTTTACTGGAACAACAAGGGAGGATGAAATGGGTGAGAAAGAAAAACAGTGCATAATAGAGAAACAATTCGAACATGAAACATTCAAATCCAATTATTTGAATGAGTATTTCGAAAAATTAAACTTGTCTTCCAATGAACCTGATTGGAATGTAATGATCCTGCAATCCATGAAGTTCAACGAATTTCAAGATTGTAAAGCCCTGTTAGACATGCTAGACGATGGTGAATATGTAGCGAAATATAAGTATTACATAGAAGGAAAATTTGAAGACATGATTACCTGGTTTCTGCGTGTACAAATGGGGATAAGTTCAAGACCAATACCGGTGTTCATGGGAAATAATAAAAGGGTAAATCTGTTCGATCTTTACATGATAGTCAAAAGGGAAGGAGGTCACCGTACTGTAACTTTCAACAATCTATGGGCAATGGTTTCTAAAGACATGGGGCATGATTATGAAGATGGAGAATACATGAGGATAGTATATGCCATGTATTTAGATGTTCTTATATATTATTATAAGTTTAAATTTGTTCAAGAAAATGTCAGAGATGATAGTTCACATGGAGCGGCAAGGAATGAGGAAATGGCTGCTGAAGGAGGAAGAAGAACCATTAGCACAGGATGCATACCGGATGATGAAAGGGAACACTATGCTCTCTTCGCAGGAAATGATTGGAGAGGAATGAACAAAATGCAGAAACGGCGAAGATTTGATTTCCGGCAAGCTGAGAAGGGCAGTTAACGAGGCCAATCGAAGTGTATTATCGAACTCCCATGGATATAATCCAGTTTAAGGGGGAGTATTAGAAACAATAAACTCGATTATATCTTAGATCATTATTATATTATGTAACTGTAAACTTATTACTATTATGTGTGTGTATTATGTAAATAAGCGAAGAGGCATGTGTCATATGTGACACCGGTTCGAATGGCAGTTATTGGCGCCAAATCTTAACTGCCATAAACAACCGTCAACCGCCATCTTCATGTCTGTATATATACATTTTACCGACAGTTTTGTTCTGTACCAAGATATTATTACTTAATATCCTCTTTCAAATTCTCTCTAATTCTAACTCGAGTGTGTGTGATTCTCATTGATAAACTGATTCAACATGAAATCCAAATATGTTTGTGATGAATCAAGTTCTGTCTATGAAGATGATGTTCATGACAAACTTCCGCTGCCAACAACCGGTTCACATGTTAGGGCCCAAAAGCAAATTACATAATATTAACCCTACTGGACAACTAATTGTTTGACCCACTGGACATGGCCTACGGCCCAAGTTCTAAATAAAATATAAACAGTAAACAATTTGACCCATTAGACTAATAAATAAACAAATAAAAGGTTGCTGCGTTTTTTCTTCTTCTTCCAACTCGGTTGCGCTTGATTATCGGACTTCAAACAAGATGAATGGATGCTAGTTCAATGGTATTGGAACAACACACAGAGGTTTGGCCTTGGATATAGTGGTTCCATTTTTCTCAGTCATGTCCAAAACATCATATGGAACCTTAGTGTCAATTTTCCAGTCAAAATTATTGAGTAATGAGCCCAACATGATAGGGACCATACGTGTTGCAAGTGGTATGCCAGGGCATATTCTTCGTCCAGCACCAAACGGGATTAAATCGAAATCATGACCTCGGACATCAAGCCTGGACTCCAAAAATCGTTGTGGCTTGAACTCTAGTGAGTCATCCCATACGGTTGGGTCTCTTCCTATGGCCCATGCATTCACAAACACCAGTGTGCCCGCTGGTATAGTGTATCCACTGAGTTCTACCTGTGTCACAACTTTTCGTGGAAGAAGTAAGGGGGATGGCGGGTGCAGTCGTAAGACTTCTTTCACAATGCATGATAAGTAGGGTAGCCTCAATACATCATCCTCTTTTACGATACTACCTTTACCAATAACTTTTTCAAGCTCCTCTTTCGCTTTACTCATGATGTGTGGTTTGCGTAGTAGTTCTGTCATCGCCCATTCTATTGTAATCGAGGTTGTATCAGTGCCAGCAACAAACAAATCCTAGGTCATCAAATGAAATTATATGTTAACAATGAAACAAGAGACAAAACAAGTCATATAGTTCATCAAATGAACAGTTTACTCACCAAAAACAAAGCCTTTATGTTTGTGTGATTGAACTCATTTGGGTTATCTTGCATCATTTTCAAACACACGTCCAATACATCACCTTGTTCGAATCTGCCCGTTCTCATTCTCTCTTCAATTAACTGATCAAATATCCCAAGAACCTTGGAAAAATGACGAGCCATTCCTCTCTTGATCCCTTGTGGATCAATCTTCTTCAACACTGGAAATACGTCAACAAGATTTGTCTTTGCAGAGTCCACCATAATGTTGGTAATCACCTCCCTAAACTCTTTACCTGAATCCTCATACGGGTCTGTTAAATCTTTGGAGAAAATAGTGTTGGATAAAAGATTCAACGAGGTTCTAAATGCAGCACGACCGATGTGCACATTTTCATTCGAAAGAGCAGCTTTCCGGCAGTATGCTATTAGCTCTTCAACTTTCTTGCTCCTCAAGTGCTGTTTGGCTTCAAGAGAGCTGTTGGAGAAGATATTGGAACTAACGATCCTTCTGAGGGTGCGCCACTCTGTGCACACATGGAGAAATGAGATGGAGTGTCGCTCGTGGTTATAGGCACGCACTGCGTCAGGGACATTACGTGTGGAGAAAGCAAGGTCTTGCTTTTTGAGTACTTCTTCCGCGGCAGTAGCTGAGGATATGACGAGCGTGGTGATCTGACCGAGTTGTAAAGACATTATCGGGCCATGAATTTTGGCTAGTTTCGCTAGCGACTGGTGCGGTAACGCTCCCAGCAAGTGGAGGTTTCCTATGATCGGCAACCGTGTTGGGCCTGGAGGTAAGTTCTTGGGTTTGCCTACCCCCAAAACCCAGATAAGTATGTAAGATAAGAGAAGAGTACTCACTATTATAAGAAAATCCATTATTAGATGGTGTGTGTGTGTGTTGTGCCAATGGATGTTGCTGTATTTATACTTCTATTAATGAATATAATATATCAGCGCCCATATTTTGTTAGACGTTGCTGCTGGACCTGCAGGCCTTGTTGAATTCTTAGTTTTGACTTTTGAGATTTGTGTTTTTTTCATATTTGGCGAGCATCTCAAATATAATAAGGAATTTAATACTAAATGTCTATTTATACTTTCACATCACAAAATATTTAGATCGTGGGTATGGTGAGACTTGGGTTAGGCTTGGGTTGGGCTTGGGTTAGGGCATTTGCTGACACGTGGATCTTGAATATTACAAACCCAAAGCCAAGTTTTAAAGGGGTATGGTGGGGCTTGGGTTGGGCTGGCGTGGCCTAGCCACATCAACATTTTTTTTTTAAATAGCACCCAACGGCTAGTTTGGTTTGGCCATTCACAGCCCGCCATGTTAGCTTGCTAGACCCGCCCCACGCCCGGCTTGAAACCCAAGCCCCAAGGGCCACGCTCCAACCCAAGCCCACCCGGGATGGTGGCTTGGGCGTTTTCCCCCAACCCACATATAATAAGGAATTTAATACTAAATGTCTATTTATACTTTCACATCACAAAATATTTAGATCGTGGGGTATGGTGGGGCTTGGGTTAGGCTTGGGTTGGGCTTGGGTTGGGGCATTTGCTGACATGTGGTTCTTGAATATTACAAACCCAAAGCCAAGTTTTGAAGGGGTATGGTGGGGCTTGGGTTGGGCGTGGCTGGGCTGGCGTGGCCTAGCCACATCAACATTTTTTTTAAATAGCACCCAACGGCTAGCCCAACGGCTAGTTTGGTTTGGCCATTCACAGCCCGCCATGTCAGCTTGCTAGACCCGCCCCACGCCCGGCTTGAAACCCAAGCCCCAAGGGCCACGCCCCAACCCAAGCCCACCCGGGATGGTGGCTTGGGCGTTTTCCCCCAACCCACGCCCAAACCCCCGCCCCATACCCCACAGTCTTATGCGTAAAATATATTTTTATATAACAATATAATATATCATGTTTTTTTAAAGTTTTAAATATTTTATTTATTATTTTTCATATAGAGAGAAACATAATAATCCGTTGTGATATTTATATTTATCATGGATGTTGTGAAGTAATTGTGACACCCGGCTATGTTTAATACTAATGTGACATGTGTTTCAATGAATAAAAGTGTTATTTTAATTGATTTGGTGTTAATTAACGCCCTTTGTTGTTCTAACAAGTTTAAATTTAATATGTGGTTATGTTGGTAAATCTAATAAAAAGCTTATCACGTAACGAATAAACTGCGAAACGAGGTCAATGTTAAAATCCTAAAATTTCCCCTATGATTGAAAAAATATTTCTAAATATATAAACCGTCCGATACCGCGTGTATCTTATATAACTAAACGTTCTTATTAACCAAGACATATAGTGTCACACCCCGCCAAAGGCAAAGCCGGGGCGTGAGATGAATGCTTTCCACGCATCTGGTTTGCAAACATCTGGTAATGAATTAAATATTTATAACGACGCCTAAATATTTAGATTGTTACAAGCCATAGTAACGAGTCTACCAATCGTCACACCTTGCCGAAGGCGGAACCACGGGGCATGAGACGAAAGGTTTCCAAGCATCCGGTTTGCAAACATCTAGTAACGAATCAAAATATTTATAAGAGTGAATTGCAAGTTTTGTCCTTTATTTGTATATCAAATTTCAAGCGGTGTCCTTTATCTTTAAAATTAACGAGTTTTATATTTAATGTTCAAAATTTTACACGGTTTGTCCTTTGCACTAACCTAGTCAATTTTAACTGTTAAGTGGAGGGCACATTGGTCTTTTTTACTTATTTATTTAAAAACAAAAAAATTTAAATGAATAAAAACATACTCTCTCATCCCCCCTCTTTCTTGTATGCTTTGACTTGCAAAACCAACTGCCTCTTATACTCCCTTCTTGTAAATAGCTGGTATGCGAGACCCAGAACCAACAAACTCAATATTATTAAAAGCCTATTTCATCAAACGCTTATAATAGGATCATTTACAACCTTCGAACAAGGAGCAGTAACTCTCCAACAAATCTAAACACAGATTCTCAAAATCCTGATTCATTTAAAACCCTTTCACATCTTTTTCATCCATTAAACATTCAGTATTTTGTATAAACATAAATATTATATTTTTCTTTAAATTTTTCAGCAAAATATTTGAACAAAACTTCATCCAGATCACTACCTAATGAGACAATATTTTCAAGTGCCCGCCTTCAAAAGCCGCAACAGTAACCTGAGTGTCACAAGCCAAAATCCGCAAGAGCCGTTTTATTTTCCGGCAGCCATTTACCTAAACTGGTGGTGTTGTATCACCGGTGACCATGGTGAGCTCCACAGCGGTGATAACGAGCGGCGGGTCTTGTTGGGTCCCGAAAATCAAGATGTACAACTTACCTTGTCAGATTTGATAGTGGTCGACACCCATCTCAGTCAACAAGAACAGATCCGAGATGTGGGGGTGGTAAATTATTAAAATAATTTTCTAAATAAATAAGTCAAAAGTCCAATTTGCCCTCCACTTAACAATTAAAATTGACTGAGTCAGGGTCAAAGGACAAACCGTGTAAGATCGTTAAGTATAAAACTCGTCAATTTTAAAGATAAAGGACACCAGATGAAATTTGGTATAAAGATAAAGGACAAAAGTCGTAATTCACTCTATTTATAATGCTCCCAAAGTATTTAGATTGTTACAAACCATAGTAACGAGTTGGGTCTACTTAACCCAAATAAAGATAAATTGTTCAAACATTATCCAACACAAATGAAAATTCGTTTGTCGGCCCTAAGTTTTGTGCGAAGATCTTGATGTTTTTTTAAGCAAAGCTTGATGGGTTTTAAGAAAAGTTTGTCCCAACACGAGTGGAGCATCATTTAAGATGATGACGAAGTCGGTTGGTACAATCATTTGGTTAGTTTGAATGAGAACGTCCTCAATCACTCCCGTAACATTTTTATTTTTTCGATTAGCCAAGAGGATAGGAATTTTGATTGGAAGAAAATCACCAATACCTAATCTTTCAAAAACTTAGCTTGGCATTATGTTAACACAAAGATCTTTATCTATTGAGATGTCCCTAATATTGATGTTTTGAATAAAAATGATATCGGTTTTATGTTTCATTCATTTTGTTCATCTTGTATTAGCAAAGTTTGATCTTTAGTTAATTAAATACTTGCTATTTCTTTAATGTTAGGATTAGCGGTTAACTCTTTAAAAACTTAGCATAAGATGGAACCAAACTATAATTTTCAAAAGAAGGTTGTAAGATGTGTATTTCTTGGAGGTCTTTTTGTTCCTCTGCGAAATTTACCTTTGAGAACTTACCTTCTGAATGGCTTGGTTCGGGTTTTTCACCTTCATGTATTAAGTCTTCTTTGAGTGGTTCTTCTTTGGTTGGCCCTTGAGGTTTTACCTCTTTTATTATTACCTCTTTTGTACAAATAGTAGTCTCTTCTTTTGCACGAGATTGCTTCATCAAGAATTCTATGTTCTTGAGACTTTGTATGAGGCTTTCGGCTTCGGGAACTATTGTGGGTGGTGTCTCGTATGTTTCAAACGCTGGAGTGTCCCAATCAAAGCTTGATTTTGGAAGCTCAAACTTTTGTTCCTCATATGTTGTGTATGAGATTAATGGTTGAAAGAGGTAACAATTTTGTACGGAATGAGATTCACCGGAAATGGTTGAATATGGTTCCTCATAATCATCATAACCATAGTAGTCATAATCTCCCATGTAATAATCCATTGTTTGGATAGTACTCAGAAGATTACGGCTTCCTTAAATTAATTTTTTTTTGCGAATACAGATGGTTTACATGGCCCTGTGCTCTGTGAACACGACCCCGTGCCTCAGACTGTGTTTAATTCGGTATTGGGCATTTTTACACGGCCCGGTATCTATACAACACGACCCCATGTTAAGCTACTATAACTGAAATTTTTAGAAAACAAACAGAAATTTGAACAGAAAAACTAAAGAACATGACTAGGCCGTTGATTTTAAGCTTTCTTAAAATACTTGCGTCCCCGGCAACGGTGCCAAAAACTTGGTACGTGTCAAGTGTGTATGGATTTTTATTATAATTTTTAATTACTTTTTACTCTTTTATCAAGCTGTAAATTTATAAAACACGATATAACACTATTACTCTCTACAACACGCAAGGGTGAGTGCACCCATCGTTGGCGTAGTATAGTGATGGCAAGATACCGAGGTAGTCCAAGGACACAAGAGCTTTTAATACTGGTTTATCGTCAACGTCTAATCGATCCTAATTTTGAGAAAGGTTTTTAAACAAGTAAAACTAAAAGAAAGAAATTAAAGTAATAAAAGAAACAAATAAACAAGAAAGAATCACTTGGTTCTGACTCGTCTTTTATGTATCTTTTGATAATTTTTGCACTTTAGGTTTTCTTAAGAGATTATCTTTGTTATAGTGGCATGTCCATCTTTTGGAGGCAACGCTACCCTTAGCCATATTGGTCAGAGTCAGCAGGGATACAGTCCTCATGCAAATAAAGAAAAAAATAAATCTTGAATTTTGAGTTTAAAAATTACATTTATTTAATTTGTGTAATATACATGGTTTTTAATTTTTAACAGGATTATGAGTATGCTAGCTACAACCCTGTGGCTTATGATATTGCAAATCATTTTTGTGAATGGGCTGCAAATGATCACACTGATACACCTTATGTTTTGGATTACAACATGTACCCAGGTAACATTTTTTTTATCTTTATTTTTTTTGTTACTATTGTTACCATGCCTTACAAAAACTGTAACAAATTTTATTTTATGCAAAAAAATACCATTTTTTCATAATTTCAGTATGTCTTGATTTGGGACAAAATTTACTAAATTAATCGCTTACGCACCCGTATTTTGTTTATTATAAAAAAACGCAGATTTGGAGGATCGACGGAGATTTGTGCAGTCATATTTCGGCTCTGCAGGTTAGAAGCAAAGTTTTTTTATTGCTTTACACGCGTTTTATATCAAACAAGATGGAAAAAGCAATGTTTTCAGACCCGAACTGGCCGATCGAACCGGGACCGGGATTTTAAGGGGTCAAACCGGATTTTGAATAAAAAAAATCATTTTACCTTTTTTATTTTTATATTATTTAGGATATCTTCCGGTTCTTACATCCGGTCCAACCAGTGGACCAGTAAGGATTCGACGTCCGGTCCGGTTCTGAAAACATTCGGAAAAAGTGAAACGATTTATTTTCATGATATATTTATGGGTCTTCCTAAAGAACTTTCATTTAGTATCCCACATCTGATTTGGTTAAAGCAATAAGTCAACAACCACTTTACTTTACAAAGAAGCTTTTGAATTTGAACAAGTCAAGTTTCAATTTTTTTAAAAACAGTTTATTGTTTCTGCCATGACAAAATGGACACAATCTTTACATGATATGTCTAAGTCTAACATCCTTATCTGTAACTAACCAAAAAGTCAACTTTTTTGGAGTTGACAAAAAATGATGGTAATTGGTAAATAATATCATAAAGGGTGACTTTGTCTTTTTAATACTAATAATCTGATGTTTACAGGAAACCAACCATGTGATGGTGCAGTGGATCAGCTTATTGATGATATTGAAAAATACACTCTTGCAAACCATCTTTTTTGGGGATTATGGGGAATAATTTCGGTAAATATTTGATATATCTTTAACTATTTTTATTTATATTTTTTTTATTTTATGTCTAATTTAACTATTTTTATTTATATTTAATTTTTTATTTTATGTCTAAATATCGGTTCTGATTTCGTGCTTTTTCGATCTTTTATTTATATTTAATTTTTTATTCTGGGCAGAGGTTTAATGAGTATTGGTTAAAGAAGCCCCAATTATTGAAGGGTATAAATGGAATTTCACAAATAAACGACTTGGTAGACGTGGAGACCAGGAACGAGAAATCTAACGGTGTTGTTGCACACGCTACATGAAATATATGTTTTTTAGTTATGTAATACGTATGTTTAAGATAAATAATATAGTTAGAACGCGACAAGCTCTAGCGTTGTTGAGCTGTTTTATAAAAAAAAAACTTGTTATAGATTAATTATTATAGTGATGTTAAACCCTAAACCCTAAATTATGTATTTGGGTTTTTAGAATATATTAAAGGTTTGTATTAATTGTGTATATGTTTCTTGTAATAAACTCATAGTGCAAAGGGGAAAAGAATGTTTTTGAACACTTTTGTCTTCTTTGCTTGATATATAAATTTGTAATGGAATTAACCCTCTATTGTCCTAGTTTTTCTGCATTTTATTTTGTATATGACATATGTGATATGTATGCAAATTAATTAAAAACACATTTATTTATATAATATCAATTTGAAACATATATTGGCATCAAGGGTTGTATTATATGTTTCATGGGTTGTACTTAACATATGTTGGCATCAAGGGTTGTACCATAAGTTTGATGAGTTGTACTTATATTTTTGTTCTTTTATCTTTAAAATGTAAAACATATAAAGTGATTGGTTACAATCACTTTTAACCCATACAAATTTTTTGTATTATGTTTTGGTCAAATTTAATTTTGCGAGTTAACATGTTACAACGTGCGTGTATGATTCAATGTTTTTACGCGTAGTTTTCCTATACAACAAGCCGTCACAGCGCGCGGTTCTAGAACAACTTAGTTATTGTTTTCTATGTTTTACATTTAGAGTGATTGGTTCAACATTGTTTCATCGTCTACTTTTCGTTTGGTTTTATATTTCATTTTTTATTTCTTTTTTTACACGGACCTTTTTGGTGTTGATGGTCGTTTACGGTGATATAATATTGGAGCTACTTAGCACGGTTTTACGCCTCCACCACAACATAAGGGTATATAATTTGCAACATATTTATGCATTATGATTTGTCACATAATTCTTAGTGGGTTGTATCCACTAAAGAAAAAATTGTATTTCATTTAAATACTATAAATAATTTTGTGAGTTAGCACGGCGCAACGTGCTTGTGTGGTTAATCAATTTTACGTCGTTTATTTTTTCCGTTTGACAGGTTAATCGTAACGCTCGGATCCTAGATCGACTTAGTTATTTTTTTATATGTTTTACGTTTCGTTTTAATTTATTCGTATTAACACGCTGCAACTTCATTGTTGGTGGTCGCTGATAGTAGTGTGGCATTGGCGTTCGTCCCCGCCGCAACGCGGGGGTCGTTAATACTAGTTTATTATTAATTTGTAAGTTGTTTGTGTATGTTGGGCTTGTACCTCATGCTTGACAGGTGTTATGTGCATGAGAATAGGTGAGTCCCCTCTCTTACACACCACCAATCAGATAGTGCCACGTCAACTCCCCTCTTAAACTCCCCTAACACCACATTTTGATGGCGGCACTCCCCTAATAGGTGACTTGGGTTTTTTTTTATTTTTTTATTTTTATTTTTATTTATGCATGTTTATAAATTAAAAAAATATTAATAAAAATAAAAATTAAATAAAAGACATTTCATTAAATTAAAAAAAAAAACAACCTAGAAAAATAAAAATTACATTCAAACTAGAAAATTAAAATTACATTCAAACTAGAAAATAAAAATTACATTAAAACTAGAAAATAATAATTTTAGAAATCGATTGGCCACCCGTACTTCTTAGCGATGTCGCGTTTTCGGGCGAGGATGAACGGCAACATACTTGGCGGAGCATCGTCGTGCGGCTTGATGAATATTTCCATATCTCGATCGTAATTGTATATTTTCATCGTCTCGCGTTGTTCCGCTATGAGCTCGAGAGCCTGCGCCTCTCTTTTCCTCCTCAATTCAACCGCCTCCAATTCAATCGCGTTTTTCTTTTCTTTCATGGCGGTGTACTCTTTGAATTGTGCCGCCAACTCGGCCGAGCTTCCCTCGGACGATGTCGCTTGACGCTTGTCTCGCCGTTGTGCTCTTTGTGGCGAGGGGTCTTCGTTCATATCGGGTATGGAAGGGTCCACCTCAACGGGCTTTCTTTTATGTCCCGAACCTTCCCCTTCCTCACCCAACAATGGGACTTGGGCCCATTTGTCGTTTTTTCGAAGGACCTCCCACGCCTCCATATGTTGAAAACCCCCCGGATGTCTCTCTTTAAATTCTGTTAAAGCGACTTTCATCACGTCGAGATCCTTGACTCCGCTTCCTCGTGTGCGATCCTACATGTTAAAAAAATATAAACTTAGTAAAGAAAAAAAAAATATACATGTTAAAAAAATATAAAGTTAGTAAAGAAAAAAAAATATACATGTTAAAAAAATATAAACTTAGTAAAGAAAAAAAAATATACATGTTAAAAAAATATAAACTTAGTAAAGAAAAAAAAATACAATGTTAAAAAATATAATTTTTACCGCTTGTTGGTATAGGCCGTTGAAAAAGTTTATTTTCGTTTGCATCGGGCCCCATTTAGACCGTACTTGATGCACGGTCCGGTTACTTCCGCCGATGGTGGCGTTAAAATGATTTAAAATATTACGCCAAAAACTATCGCGATTTTGTTGATTGCCCTTCTTTTTGTTGGTAGAGCAATGTACATACGCCTTCGCCAACGCCTCTTCTTGGTCCTTTGTCCATTTTTCGCTCGTCATTTTTCCCTTTTTATCCCGAGCGTCATCTTCTTCGTTGCCCGCGTCTTCATCCGCATTATATTCATCGTCCTCGTCGCCCAAATTTTGAGTTTCGGGCACTACTTCATCGTCCTCGTCGTCCCAAATAGGTATAGGACGTTCAACATTTTCTTGGACCAATGGAACTTGTGGGGAACGAAAACCATATGGGTCGAAGGCGGGGGATTGAGGAGGAACATCCATTGATAACAAATTTTGAAAACCATAGCCGAAATTGGGTTGAAGGTTGGTTGCTTGGGTGTTGTAAAAGGAGGGGTGTGAAGGTTGTTGGAAAAAAAACGGGGGTTGTGGAGTATATCCGAAAGGGGGTTGTGATTGTGCACTTGCACCGCTCGAACCACCACGAGACGGTAGTTTGCCTCGTCCCTTAGTTTTTTTCTTGGCTTCGTGGGGTTGGTTCTCCATTGCTCGGTTTGAGAAGTGGGTGTGGTTTGAGAATATAAAAATTTTTTGAAGTGGGTGTGGTTTGAGAGTATAAAAAAATGAAATTTGTATAAAAAATGGGGTTTGATGAGAGTGTGAAGGTTTGGTTATTTATATTTGTAAAAAAAATGAATTTTTTTTTTTTTTTTTGTTTATGACCGTTCAAACAAGACCGTTACTCGATTATTGTGCCAAAATCAAATCGGTGGACATGGGCCGAAACCACCCCCCGAATCGGGTCCCCGCACCGATGGCGGCGGTGTTCCCGATCGGGGATAGTGGTCACCGAAGGGGTCCCCGATGGGTGCCCCGGATACCCTTACAATTTAACTCAATCACTTTTCGCAAATCTTGATGGGTCAGAATTTCATGATGTGCCTCAACCAAATCTTGAATTCGTTTTTGGCACACAGAATAAGGAATTAAATACTAAATGTCTATTTATACTTTCACATCACAAAATATTTCTGTGTAAAATATATTTTTATATCAGAATATAATATATCATGTTGAATTCTTAGTTTTGACTTTTGAGATTTGTGTTTCTAGTTACATTACTTTCAGTTTATATATTTTTATTCTTTTTATTGTTTATATTAATATGTTCGTTTATATCAAAATTAATTGTTTATGTTGTTTTATGTGTGTATTTTTTTTCATTTGCTAATCTTTTATTATGCGCTATGGTCAATAATATAGAGGATCAAAACTATTGTTCTATCAATTTAATTGCGTTTGTAAGCATTAATAACCAAAGTTTACATATTATAGATATATATGTTAAAAGATTGAGATATTTCGTGAAGTTTAAAAGATTGTTAAAACCAAAACCACTAAGTATTTAAGTTCACAAAAAAATTGAAGTCATGATAAATGATGATGTCCACCAAAAAATATAATGCATGGGCTGATCATAGAATTTCTTGAAGTATGAAATTGTGAGTTTTTTTTTATTCCACAAATAGGTTATCTTGTGTCGGGGATAAGGACCACTTTTTTCAAACAAAAACCAAATTTTCAAAGAACCATCATAGAAACACAACGTTTTCAACATACCATCATCAAGGACCAACTTTATCAAACAAATAGTATTATAATCACTAACTTCAAAAATTCAACAACAACAATATAAAAACCCAGAAAATTTACGAAGAACACAAGTAGTCTCGAAGAACACAAAAAAACTTATAAGTTTTCCGGCCAAGACTATTCACCGAAAAAATTTCTGAACACAATTTTCAATGTCGAAACTCAAAACAACTTGTACCTATGATAATCTCCAACCTTTTTAAACAAGTTTTAAGCAAAACAACGCCAAACAACATAGAGTTTCGAGCTTTAAAACAGAATTTTTAAGAAACACAACTGGGTTTTGGATTTTTAACCAAGAAAAACTTAAAAACCCACTCGAAAATCACACCCGTAACTCGGTTTTCAACAAGAAATCGAGCCTTACGCTCTGATACCACTTGTAGGTCCCGATACGGATCGTCAGACAACTACGAGATCTTGTTTCGAATACCGTAACGAGTGCGGAATCCACGTTACGATACAAACCGAGCAGGAGATAGAATACAAGAAAGATATAACGATTAACACACACTTGTATTGATTATCAACAGAGATTTACTACAAGAATGATACAAGAAGTAAAACACAATAAACTCTCTGAATAATACTCTCAGTTCTCTCTCTATTTGTTTCTGTGAAACACTTCTGTTTATATAGCCAACAGGATCTGCAGACCCCACGAAATACTCAACTCTGACGAAAGACTCAAAGTGACGAAGAACCTTTGGTTCTTCGTCATATATGTTAAAGGTTCTTCATCATGTATGGAATTAGTTCTTCATGGAGTCACCAACAAGTTGTTCGTCATATTTAATAACCAAGTTCTTCGCCAAACAGTTCCACGAATCAGATATTCTTCGTGGGTGACATTTCTAAGGGTTCTTCGTCAACTGATGTTTGCATGGTTCTTCATGTGAATATAATCTGATTGGTTCTTCTTATAATATCATTCATGGTTCTTGGTGGAGTAACATGTGAATGATTATATAAATTCAACAACTCATGTTGAATTCACGTTGCCTACATGACTTCATGCAATCCATGCATTTACAAGTTATCCTATGACATCATCATGGTGATGTCATGGTGATGTGTCGGCGGGAAACGGTTCGCGGCTATTCGTGCTTCGTTTGTCGATCTCTGGGGCGCACGACGGAGGAATGTCGTGACGTCGGTCTTGAGCCGAACCTAACCGAGTCGAACCGAACCGAACCGAGTCGCGTCCACATAAAGTGTATCAACATATCATGTTTTTTAAAGTTTTTAATATTTTATTTATTATTTTTCATATAGAGAGGGACATATTAATCCGTTGTGACATTTAGAGTTAATTACTGTTTTCGTCCATGTGGTTTGTCAAAAATCACTATTTCAGTCCATTAGTTTAAAAATTGTGATTTCAGTCCCTGTGGTTTCACTTTCGTAACCATTTCAGTCCACTCAGTAACCATTTCAGTCCCTGTACTTACATAATAAAGGATTGAAATAGTTACGGAAATGAAACCACAGAGACTGAAATGGTTACGAAAGTGAAACCACAGGGACTGATATCACAATTTTTAAACTAATGGACTGAAATAGTGATTTTTGATAAACCACAGGGACGAAAACAGCAACTAACTCTGACATTTATGTTTAATATGGATGCTGTGAACTAATTGTGACAACAGGCTATGTTTAATACTAATGTGACATGTGTTTCAATCAAAAAAAGTGTTATTTTGATTTATTTGGTGTTAATTAATGCCCTTTGTTGTTCTAACAAGTTTAAATTTAATATGTGGTTATGTTGGTACATCTAATAAAATGCTTATCGCGTAACGAATAAACTGCGAAATGAGGTCAATGTTAAAATCCTAAAATTTCCCCTATGATTGAAATAATATTTCTAAATATATAAACCATCCGATACCGCGTGTATCTTATATAACTAAACGGTCTTATTAACCAAGACATATAATGTCACACCCCGCCAAAGGCGAAGCTGGGGCATGAGATGAATGTTTTCCACGCATCTGGTTTGCAAACATCTGGTAATGAATTAAATATTTATAACGACGCCAAAATATTTAGATTGTTACAAGCCATAGTAATGAGTCTACCAATCGTCACACCTTGCCGAAGGCGGAACCACGGGGCATGAGACGAAAGGTTTCCAAGCATCCGGTTTGCAAACATCTAGTAACGAATCAAAATATTTATAAGAGTGAATTGCAAGTTTTGTCCTTTACTTGTATATCAAATTTCAGGCGGTGTCCTTTATCTTTAAAATTGACGAGTTTTATACTTAATGTTTCAAAATTTTACACGCTTTGTCCTTTGACCCTAACCCAGTCAATTTTAACTGTTAAGTGGAGGGCACATTGGTCTTTTTCACTTATTTATTTAAAAAAATTAAATAAATAAAAAACATACTCTCTCACATCCCCCCTCTTTCTTGTATGCTTTGACTGCAAAACCAACTGCCTCTTATACTCCCTTCTTGTAAACAGCTGGTATGCGAGACCCAGAACCAACAAACTCAATATTATTAAAAGCCTATTTTATCAAACACTTATACCAGGATCATTTACAACCTTTAAACAAGGAGCAGTAACTCTCCAACAAATCTTAACACAGATTTTCAAAATCCTCATTCATTTAAAACCCTTTCACATCTTTTTCAGCCATTAAACATTCAGTATTTTGTATAAACATAAATATTATATTGTTCTTTAAATTTTTCAGCAAAATATCTAGATCACTACCTAATGAGATAATATTTTCAAGTGCCCGCCTTCAAAGGCCGCAACAGACCTGAGTGTCACATGCCAAAAGCCACAAGAGTCGTTTTATTTTCCGGTGGACATCTACCAAAACTGGTGGTGTTGTATCACCGCTAACCATGGTGAGCTCCACAGCGGTGATAATGAGCGGCGGGTCTTGTTGGGTCCCGAAAATCAAGATATACAACTTACCTCGTCAGATTTGATAGTGGTCGACACCCATCGCAGTCAACAAGAACAGATCCGAGATGTGGGGGTGGTAAATTATTAAAATAATTTTCTAAATAAATAAATCAAAAGTCCAATTTGCCCTCCACTTAAGAGTTTAAATTGACTGAGTTAGGGTCAAAGGACAAACCGTGTAAGATTTTGAAACATTAAGTATAAAACTCGTCAATTTTAAAGATAAAGGACAAAAGTCGTAATTCACTCTATTTATAATGCTCCCAAAGTATTTAGATTGTTACAAACCACAGTAACGAGTTGGGTTTACTTAACCCAAATAAAGATAAATTGTTCAAACATTATCCAACACAAATGAAAATTCGTTTGTCGGCCCCAAGTTTTGTGCGAAGATCTTGATGTTTTTTTTAGCAAAGCTTGATGGGTTTTAAGAAAAGGTTGTCCCAACACGAATGGAGCTTCATTTAAGATGACGAAGTCGGTTGGTACAATCGTTTGGTTAGTTTGAATGAGGACGCCATCAATCACTCCCGTAACATTTTTATTTTTTCGAATAGCCAAGAGGATATGAATTTTGATTGGAAGAAAATCACCAATACCTAATCTTTCAAAAACTTAGCTTGGCCTTATGTTAACACAAAGATCTTTATCTATTGAGATGTCACTAATATTGATGTTTTGAATAAAACTGTTATCGGTTTTACGTTTGATTCATTTTGTTCATCTTGTATTAGCAAAGTTTGATCTTTAGTTAATTTAATGCTTGCTATTTCTTTAATGTTAGGATTAGCGATTGACTCTTTAAATACTTATCATGAGATGGAACCAAACTATGATTTTCAAAAGAAGGTTGTAAGATGTGTATTTCTTGGAGGTCTTTTTGTTCCTCTGCGAAATTTACCTTTGAGAACTTACCTTCTGAATGGCTTGGCTCGGATTTTTCACCTTCATGTGTTAAGTCTTCTTTGAGTGGTTCTTCTTTCGTTGGCCCTTGAGGTTTTACCTCTTTTATTATTACCTCTTTTGTACAAATAGTCTCTTCTTTTGCACGAGATTGCTTCATCAAGAATTCTATGTTCTTGAGACTTTGTATGAGGCTTTCGGCCTCGGGAACTATTGTGGGTGGTGTCTCGTATGTTTCAAACGCTGGAGTGTCCCAATCAAAGCTTGATTTTGGAAGCTCAAACCTTGGTTCCTCATATGTTGTGTATAAGGCTGATGGTTGAAAGAGGTAACAATTTTGTACGGAATGGGATTCACCGCAAATGGTAGAATATGGTTCCTCATAATCATCATAACCATAGTAGTCATAATCTCCCATGTACTAATCCATTGTTTGGATAGTACTCAGAAGATTATGGCTTCCTTAAATTAATTTTTTTTGCGAATACTAGGTTTACATGGCCCTGTGCTCTATGAACACGACCCCGTGCCTCAGACTGTGTTTAATTTGGTATTGGGCATTTTTACACGGCCCCATATCGAATGTAACACTGCCTGTGTGAGCCTTCTGTAAAAATATTTTCAATTACTTTGGACTGAACACGGCCCCGTATCTATACAACACGACCCCATATTAAGCTACTGTAACTGAAATTTTTAGAAAACAAACAGAAATTTGAACAGAAAAACTAAAGAAAATGACTAGGCCGTTGATTTTAAGCTTTCTTAAAATACTTGCGTCCCCGGCAACGGTGCCAAAAACTTGGTACGTGTCAAGTGTGTATGGATTTTTATTATAATTTTTAATTACTTTTTACTCTTTTATCAAGCTTTAAATTTATAAAACATGATATAACACTATCACTCTCTACAACACGCAAGGGCAAGTGCACCCATCGTTGGCATAGTATAGTGATGGTAAGATACCGAGGTCGTCCAAGGACACAAGAGCATTTACTACTGGTTTATCGTCAACGTCTAATCGACCCAAAATTTGATAAAAGGTTTTTAAACAAGTAAAACTAAAAGAAAGAAACTAAAGTAATAAAAGAAACAAATAAACAAGAAAGAATCACTTGGTCCCGACTTGTCTTTTATGTATCCTTTGATAATTTCACTTTGGGTTTTCTTAAGAGGTTATCTTTGTTATAGTGGCATGTCCATCTTTTGGAGGCAATGCTACCCTTAGCCATATTGGTCTGAGTCTGCAGGGATACAGTCCTGGAAGGCCTGAATATTGAAAGATAATTAAGTAAGTTATTAATGCAAAATGTGGTATGTCCCTCTTTTGGAAGCAATGCTATCGTTGACCACATTGGTCTGAGTCAGCAGGGATGTAGTCCCGCAAGGCCGGTTTAAAGTTATAATAGTAGTTTATTTATAAGGGATTCAAGCAGTTCTTACTTCCCCCGATTTGATGCTATCTGCCTCAAAGGAAGTCATAATAAGCTTCAATCAAGTCCAGGATCTATACACTGAACGGGGCAAAAACTTTACCCAAACCACCCTTCTAACCCCCTTCCAGGCAGTTAACGCGCTTTATATAGACCATAAGACCCGAATGAGTGAATCAAAGAAACATGAGGAGATGATAGAATAAATTTCACTTTCAATATAAAAAAAAAACTATTTATTAAAGTCATTAATAGATACCCAATTAAAAAGTAACCAAAGGTTGGAAATCAAAAGTAATACATAAAAGATTTTGTCTTCACCAAGTAATGTAAGAGATTAGCCAAGCATGGCCATAGTTTGACGAAAGCTCTTACTATCAATCTTGGATCCCGAGACTACTACCCACTATAACTCTAACGATTATAGTGGAAGATGGTGGTGTTGTGGTGGTGGAAGTGAGAGAAATGGTTTACCAAGGGATGAGTTGCAAGTGAACCAAGCACCTCCATTTATATCTAAAAATAGTGAGTTTACACGACCCATGCCTGGTAGGTACGGCCCCGTGCCCTTTTCTTCTCTGTCTTCGTTTAATGCACTTGTCAGTCCAGATGCTCACACGGCCCCGTGTGTCAACGGTGTGACATCTGTGCCTCTACGACCATTATACAAATACAAAACCCATGAAATCTTGTGTTTCATTCTTGGGATTTCTGCAAATACATGTGACTTTTGCACATATCAATTCTTGTTCAATTTCAAGCTTTTAATCGCTTTCTGGAAGGTTATACGCAAACTAATGCGTAAACGTAATCAGTATAACGCGAAAAACACTCCAGAAAAGTGACATATACTTAAGATACCTTAAATAACCTTTAAATAACTTAGAAATAAGTTTTGAAGGGTTTGGTGTGCCAAAAACAAGTTTATTCGATCACATCACAAGGACTATTTGCGACAAACTGCGAAAATATGCCGATTCGTATAGTAAATGAACATTCTGGAACATGATCATATGCTAAACATACCCTAAATATCCTTTACATAGCTTATAAATAGGCTTTGAGGGGTTCGGTATGCGAAAATACGCTTATTTGATCAACATGGACTAAAAGCGTCAAAAAGTGCATAAGTTTGCATTTACGCGCATATCTTACGTTCTGAATATATCCGGACATCCAAAAATTTTTGTAATCATTAAAATATTTTATTTTAATGATTGGAATACAAAAATACCACTCGTTGCGAAATTTGGATCGTTTTCGCGTCCGTTCGAGTTTTCGTCGTAATTAACTGAATACCGCGACCGTATGGCCAAACGAAACGACATCCGAGATGTTTTCAAGCATATTTCATGTCCCCTAATCTTTAACATCATTATAGAGCCTTGAAATGGGTTTAACGGGGGTTAAATGCATCAAAAACCAAGTTTTATGCATGCAGGGACCAAAACTGACAATTCTGGAAAGTTGGTCCCGGGGCGCGAAGGCCCAGGCCTATGTCTACGCGGGGCGTGACAGCCTCTGCAGATAGAAACATTGAATCTGGCCTTAAAACATGTTCCCATTGATTTTTACCATAGATTTAGCATAACTTGGGCTTGTTTTTGTGTTCCCCTAGTATTTAAAACTATGGGCAACAAGTGTAAGGTCAAGATTAAGTCTCAAAACACATGGAATGATCTTGTTGGTTCAAGATTTCTATAAATAGCTTGGGTTTTTCATTCTTGTTCCTTGCTCACTTGAACTAATCTGCTCTAAGTTGAAGCTCTCACTTGTTGAAGGCTTCATACCTGAGTATTTTTAGTTCAATTCTTCCTAGCTTGGACCCTTTGTAAGTTTCTTTCATGCTTGTTCATGCTTTTCAAGCAAGAAAGTCAAACAGTGTTTAAATTTCTTCTTTGACCACGATATGGTCAAGACAAAGTTCGTTTGAACTTTGCAATATGAGCGTAATCACGATGGTTATAGTCCCTTGTGACTATACCTACTGATTACCACGTTGATTAGTCGAAGTGACGAGTCAAAGTTTCGGTCAAAATGCCGATTATGCGCATTTTGTGACGAAGCTATTTTCGGGTATCAAAACACTTTGTGTTGATATCAAATCAGTTTTCTAACTTAGTTAAACATATTTTAACATGTTTAACTTGTGACTTTTAGTATAGTGCTTGTATAGGGTCGTAAGTCAAGCGGTCTTGACAACCGCTTAGACTTTCAAACCCAACCCGTTTGGTCGATCATTAGGATTCGACCAAACATATTTTGTGACCATAGTCGTATAGGGAATAACCTTCCGAGGTTATACCTTATGGTCACTTCATTTAATTAGTTGTTATGATAGGTAGTTTATATGCCTTAGGAAAATGACCAAAATGCCCTTTTCATGCATAATTTGAATTTAAGCATATGTAACCAAAATTTTGACAGTTAAACTAATTATGCAACAATATTGAACATGTTTAGGCATATAATACTTATCATAGGACTAGTTAGGCCATCCGAACGCGCGTTTGTGCAAATGACACGTTAAAGTAGCGTAGACTACCTTAACGAGTTATAACGGGTCATAAGCACTTAGGATAGGTTCTGAATCAGAATGTAGGCTTTGTTAAACCATATCACATGAGTTCCAATACTCATTTAGGTTATGAGACCTCATTCTACCCGATCTCCCGATTTAGGTGCCGATTTATTAACATAGTGATCCGATACTAGGTACCACTTGATTCCTTGATTGCCCGAGCTTGTTAGTTCACTTTAATCGAGGATACCTTGCAATCACAAGTGAGTACATAGTTCCCTGCTTTTACCGCTTTCAAATGATTTGGGGTGATTTATATGTTCTAAACGATTTCGAGTTTTCAAAATGAATGCTATGGTTTATATTAAACACAACGATTTCAATAATATGAACTAACTTGTTGCGGCGTTGGTCGAAAGACAATTGAATGAAATTCATTAACTATTATCAAGCCGACTAGTAGTATGTTATGGTACCATAGGATCTGACAAATCCCGTTGTCGGACTTTCACCATGGTTATTGGGGTAATGTGGGTGACGACAGAACCTGATGATTGTTAACTTACCCTTTGGTGGTTTGTTAATACGAGTTGAACGATGGACGAGTTACGAAGGTTTAAATGTATTCTTTAAAGAACGACCAAAAGTTAGTTTTCACAATTAAAACACGAACCAATGGAACTATTTGAACTATGTGAACGATTTGAACTGTTTGAACCATTGGAACTATGTGAACGATTTGAACTATTTGAACCATTGGAACTACTTGAACTATGAGAATTATTTGAAACAATTGGAACTATTTGAACTATGTGAACGATTTGAAAGATAGGAACTATTTGAACTATTGAACGATTGGGTTATGGTAAGTGATTAGGTAACGGGGCGGGTGTAATGTGATAAAAGCATGGTGGATACACCACTGGTACTTCCTATATATAAGTGCTTTTAACATATTACATGTCGTTGCATTATCTAGATCACTTGGACGAATATTTTCAAAACGAAGTCACACTAACAAGGTTTACTTAAAGATATAAACCATACAATGTTTACTTTCAACAACGATTTACTACTTGGTTTACAAAGACAAACGTTTCCATTTAAGATTCATGTCTACAATGGTTTTGGTTCACACATATATCAACTTGTAAAGTTGTTAAAACATACTGCAATATTAAACTCTTTTGACTTCAAAGTACACACTCGACAACTCTCGTAGTTGGACGAGGTATTGCAATATGGACTGAAAGCCATGAATCTGACACACTCATAAAACCTAGGTACTCGCTGGCATTTTTATGCTGACTTATTTTCACATATGTTTCAGGTATTGTTATTTGATGATGTTTGATGATGATTATGATGCATGCTGACATAGGAATGGACGAGGCCTTAATGACTTAATAACAATGATGGACAATTTGTACATGTTTTGCTTTTAATTTTTGAGACAATGTAATAAACTTAATTCAATAAAAACGAAACTTCAATCTATGTGTTGTGAAACAATGATTCTGTTACGACACTCCCCGGCGTTTCCGTCGCGGTTTGTTGTTTTAACGCGGTCGGGGTGTGACAAAAGAGTTGGTATCAGAGCTCATGGTTATAGGGAATTAGGTTATTAGTGATGCTTTGACCTAGACTATAACCTTCCTAGGACCCTAACACAAGTTATCTTGTGTTTAGTCTTAAAACAATACCGTTGCCTATCTGTAGGTAACAACCACAACAAGAACACGAATAACAAATCCGATTTGAAAATTAATCATCTCTTCTTAGATGATTTATTATAAGGTTTTGAACCTTCAAAGTTTTCAAAATCTCATCAAAGTTTGGGTCTTATTTATGTAAACACGTGCAATCCGGAAGGGTGGGTGCCTGTATCCCGAGTTTTCTGTCTAAGGATAGAGTGTTCGTACAAATCCACATAATCAGACCAGTCACTCTTACCTGGGAACTCTTGGGGTGAGTGTCCACTTATAGGCTAAAGCATGTCTTCGCGATACATTATAAAGACCTATTTACTTTGACCAACCACTGTGGGTCGTTTTTTTGTTCAAAATAACGAACAAATGATCGCCTTCCTTATGTTTCGTAGACATCTTCAATAACTCTTTGGTTTATTCAAATGTCAATCTCACTCGTTTCTCATGTTTTCTTGTTCTTTTTAGAATGCCCCTAGACGCGATCAAACGCAGGATGCTGCACTCATAGCCCTAGTCGCTCAGCAGATGGCTGCTGTGATTCCGAACCTCATTACCCCAGATAAACCAAGCGAATAACAATAACAACAATAACAATAACAATGCTCCTTATAGTTTCAAAACTTTCAATTCAGCTAAACCACTGAAATTCTCTGGGTCTCAAGGAGCAACTGCGCTCCTACAATGGTTCGAGAGTCTAGAGAGCACATTCAGACATGTTCAATGTCCAAATGAGCGAAAGGCTGAATTTGCATCGAGTGTTTTTGAGAAATGAGCATTAACATGGTAGAATTGCATGATGAGATATAGGGGTGCCGATGTAGCATTAGCTCAAACTGGGAAGAGCTACGAGCTCTAATGATGAAGGAATTCTGTCCTCGTCATGAAATGAGGGCACTGGAAAGGGAATTCGACGATCTTAAGCAAGACAGCATGAACATCGAGCCTACACTGACCGTTATGAAGAACTAAGTCTGTTATGTCCTACCATGGTTACGCCTTTGGATACGGCGATTGAAAAGTACATTGATGGCCTCCCTGACTCAGTTCAAGACATTGTTATTGGTAGCAACCCTACCACAGTTAGACAGGCCATTGAACTATCTGCTACCCTGACCGAATCTCAGATCAGGAAGGGTAAAATTTTCCGAAAAGGTGACAAGAAACCAACTAATGAGACGAAACAAAAAGATAAGCAGACTGAGTCCTCCAACAAGTCTAAGAAGCGTAAGACTTCCCAGAACTTCGCTATGGTTACTCAAAACAATCAAGCTGTCCCTAACCAACCAGCTCAACCCCCTGTTAAGAAGCCATACAACGGAACCGCACCGTTGTGCAACCAATGTAACCTTCATCATCACGCTAATGTACAATGCCACAAATGCCTAAATTGTGGACGTGTTGGTCATACAGCTAGGGTTTGCCTAGCTGCACAAAATCAAGTTGATAACAACCCTGCTCAAGCTCGTTTTCCACTAGGTTCTTGCTACAACTGTGGCGAGATGGGCCATTTCAGAAACAATTGCCCAAAGCTTGTTACTGCAAATCCAGCCCATGGATGAGCATT
>JARYGA010041340.1:0-20835 GCA_030545235.1 Helianthus tuberosus
TAAATTAATTTATTACTTACGGTGAATTTAATCTAAATCAAATTTATTTGAATTAGAGTTTCAAATATGAATCGAATAAAATTTCGAATTGGGCATGACATTTGAACACGAATTCGAATTCGAATTCGAATCTATACTATATAATAAAAAAAAACTATTTCATGGACACTTTTCATCATATTAGGTCATGCATCTTTTTGATTTTTCCACCAATCTCTTATGGATAATTGCTATTTATTGATAAGCCTTCTACTAAATATTGTTTAATTTAATCTCGTATTGATAATTATTATTTAGTTTAATCTCTTATAATTAATTATAGATAACTCTCATACTAAATATTATTTAGTTTAATTTCTTCTACTTAATTATAGATAATTATTATTTATTTTATATTTAATGTATACTTCTCATTTATAATATCACATATTTGATTGTCTATATCATATCATTTTCATTGTTTATATTACCTAACGTGTCATATAACAACTACAATTTTTAACTTCTTTTTGCCCAAATTAATACTTCTTTTTGACAAACACCTACTTTTAATTAGTAATATACAAATTTACTCTTATTCTTTTCGATAATGTAATTATCTCTAATAAACTTTAAACTTTTACCATAATATATATAATGTTATACATAAAATCGAAAAACATTTTGGATGACATCAATAACTTAAGACACAATATAATTATATGTATAATATTCACATTTTGATAAAATAACACAAACAAAATTACAAATATAAAATCATTAATTTTACTAACAATAACAAAGTCTTAATTTTTTTAAAAATAATTCAAAAAATATATAACAAAAAACATATGACATTATTATAAAGTTAACCGATTTATCGTCATATAACCTCCCCACTATTCAATTATAGTTTTTCTATCTTATATTAATAAATAAATAGTGATTAATATTAAATCTTATCCTACTTTAAATGCCGAATAGAATACTTCCGTTTTTCCAATAAAATATTATCATTAAATTTATATTGTTAATTTAAAATATTTTTAAATAACCAAATTATTTATCACCAAAACCAAACTTTGTATTAATATATTTTTTTTTATTTTCATTACTAAAAAAAATTATTATATCGATTTTATTACATAATTTTTAAACAAATTGTATATAACTTTCAATATTACTTTATATAAAATTTGATTTATTATGAGTTTTTTAAATATAATTTATATTTTAGTACTTAAATGACTGCTTATTTGCTTTCTTGAATAACACGTTTGACCACGGTATCTTCTTTTCAATAATCATCTCCGTAATCCCCATATTTATCGCATACCTAGTATTTTCATTAGTTTTTTAAAATATAATTTTCTTATTATTTGGTATATAAAATCATATTTATTCAAACCGTGTAATACACGAGAGTTTTTAAACATATACCCTTTTTATTATTTCGTAAACAATATTACATTTATTCAACCCGTGTAATACACATGGTTTTAAAGATATAACTTTTTTATTATTTGATATATAAAATTACATTTATTCAACCCGTACAATACATATGGTTCTTATAGATATAAGTTTTTATTATTTAATATAACATTTATTCAGCTCGTGCAATAAATGAGGTTTTTAAAGATATACTGTTTTATTTTTTAGTATATAAAATTCATTTATTCAACTCGTGTAACACACAGGGTTATAACCTAGTAACTCATATCTTAATCGAATACGAAATCAGGTAAAAAAGTTCAAAAAATTCGATTCGATTAATTAAAAATTCATTATTTGATTCGTTAAACAACCCATCCGAAACTAGCATGGTCTTCAAATTTTAAAATTCCAGTCAAAACCGTAGTTAGTTATTAATCTGTTATTAATTAATTCTACTTTGATAAAACTTATTAGCATCATTGAATAAAAATATTGAATTAAAAGAACTCTACGGTCTAGGTATTTCAAAAGATTATAAAAGGAAGTGAACTTTCACATTCTATATGTAATTTAGGGTATAAGGAGTGGTTAGACACTTGAGAGTCACAAACTATAAAATCAACCAATGAGAGTGTTTCATGTCAAAGTGGTAAACTATGCTCAAAAGTGTTGGCAATTGTTAGACACTTGGTGAAGTGGTAAACTATTTAAAAAAGAAAAAAAATGTGTGATTGGTTGAGATAACATGGACCCCAGCACACAAACCCCTCTCTCTCTCTCTCTCTCTCTCTCTCTCTCTCTCTTTCCCTCCATTCACCACTTCGGCAAGCCATGACCGAATTGGCAAACTATGTTGGCGGTGGTGTTCCCGAATGGTAAACTAAGTTTACCACATTTTGCCGCACCCCACTCTGTAAACCCTTAGTTGCTAACTAAATAAAATTCGGTAATCAGAAAAGAGATTGTCACATGTGAGTTGAGTTCTACAAATGTATGGTTGTGTTTAGAAAAACTTCAAGGGGAATACTACAATTTAAAAAAAAAGTTCTCTAAATAAGGATTTTGAGAATATATGAAATATTAATGTAACTAGTGGTATCAAAACCGGCGCGTTGCGCTAGTGGATTCCTCATGTTACGCGACAGGAATTTGATTGGTATCACTTCATCTCGTTATGTTACAGTACCGACGCTCATTATAGCAATCGAAAAAGGAAAAAAACAAATAAATAAAATCGTGATATGACCAAAAGAATATCAACATGTGATCTACATCGATTGAGAACAATTGTTTGGTGGGAATCGGTTTGGTTCGCCAGGGTTCCACCATGCTACGCGACAAGAATTTGATTGGTATCGCCTCATCTCGTTTGGTAGGAATCGGTTTGGTTCGTCAGGGTTCCACAATGCTACGCGACAGGAATTTGATTGGTGTCGCTTCATCTCGTTGTGTTACAGTACCGACGCTCATTATAGCAATCGAAAAAGGAAAAAAAACAAATAAATAAAATCGTGATATGACCAAAAGAATATCAACATGTGATCTACGTTGATGGAAAACAACTGTTTGGTAGGAATCGGTTCGGTTTGTCAGGGTTCCACCTATATATATATATATATATAGGGTAAGGTTCATGCGAGAACCACCTTTATTGCGAGAACCGCGAGAACCAATGTGAACACAACCTAAAATAGCTAAAAAAACCTAACCCCCCCCCCCCCCCAAAAAAAAAAAAAAACCTAACCCCCCTCCCCCCCCTAAAAGTAGCGATTTTGGCTACTAAAAGTAGCGATTTTAGCATAAAAAATATTAAAAAAAATTTTGTGTGTTTTTTAGCTATTTTTAGGCATTTTTGGTTGTGTTCACATTGGTTCTCGCGGTTCTCGCAATAAGGGATGGTTCCTAACGGATCTTTGTCCTATATATATATACAAAAAACAAAATGTACACTCTATTTTGAATGCAACTATGCTCTCAACAAAATTTACAACGAAACGCCTAAAACATTAAGCAAATTTACGAATTTACTTTTTTAAGTTAACAAAAGCGAGTTATTGGAGAAAAATTATATAGCATATATAAAAAACAATAAAAAAATGTTGTCACGTGACAACTTCTTAATGGGTTGTGTGATGGCCCACAACTTCAGGTTATTACTCTAACTTTTTAAAGGTTTTTCAAAACTATTGTTCAACAAATGAGATGTTGTTCCTAAGGTTTTTGTTCACCTCTATTATGTTAGCAAAAGCATAAATGCATTTATCTCAACATAAGTCTTTTCTGACTTGAGGTGAAACCTTAGCAGAAGTCAATCATGGAACCATCATAATCTCCATCATAAACACTGGAATCCCATGAAATAATGAATGAATATTGAAGAAACAATGATCTAATTGGACCGGAGTCAATCAGAACGGGGGTTTTGTCTCTGCATAAAAGGGGTTAATCCTGTCGTCTATTCGGTGGTTGGCTAGCTTTCTTCTCCGGTGATCACTGCAAAACAGAAAGCCGTTAGACTTGCCACTGGGAGAATGGGGGTTCTCTCCGTGACCACCCTCCGGCGTGAGAATAAGTACAGTGACCTCGAGGAAGAAGATAAAGTAGTAAAAGTGAGAGTAAGTGAAGTGTTACTTGTGAGATCATACCTGCAGTGCCTTATTTATAGCCGGTTTTTGCGGGAAAACGATGTAATGGAGAGAGTAACGGAAAGCACTTTTCCGTTAGCGGTTATGTTACTTTCCGTTAATAGTTAACTTCACATCCATGCACACGGATTGTGAGCTTGATCGACGGCTGGGGAAGTGCCATGTGGAAAGTGGTTTTATGTAGATCTTCTTCAAGTGAATGCCATCATTGCGATTTAGATGAGAGCTCAGGATCGTGCAACGTCACATTCGGTTGTAACCGAATGAAGCCATGCACGATGAGCATTTAAGGCCTTCTAGAAGATCTACAGCTGTAAACCATTGTGCCTTTACCCCGTGTCCATTCTGTTATAACAGAAAAGATTCTTATGTTCAAGTCTTGATTTCAGGTGCGCGGAGATGTTCAGGAATCTGTCTTCAAGCCTAACTGCGTAATGCGATTATGCTTGTAACCAAATCGGAACAACAAGAACACCAAGAATGAACCGGAATCGGAATGTATTTTAATTCAAAAAAAAAAAAAAAAACTCTAAAAAACTGTCTCACGAATGCAAAAGAAAGACAGATAAATACTATTCCCTAAGCCACAAAACAAGCCTACAACTTAGGGAAGGAAACAAATCAAAACAAATAACAACTTAAATAAAAATATATCAATCCATAAGCAAAAATAAACGATTCCAGCTTCCAGAAAACACCAGGTCAGCTTGGGTCATCATCGCATCGACCCAGAACCTATAACATGCCCATGAGTCCAATCCAAGGCTGCTGCATCATTCTCCCCCTCTTCGGAAAGACTCGACCTCGGGTCGAACGGATCATCTTGCTCTGGCAGAAACGGGGACAGATCAGCAACATTAAAAGTTGCCGAAACATTTTAATGACCTGGTAACTCAATCTTGTAGGCGTTATCGTTAATTCGTTCCAAAACTTTAAACGGTCCATCAGCTCTTGGTTGTAACTTACTGGCCCGACCCCCGGGGAAACGCTCCTTGCTCAGATGAACCCACACAAGATAACCTTCGTTGAAAATAACTTTCTTCCGGCGAATATTAGCTCTATGTTGATAAACGATGTTGTTGTTAATGATTTGCTCCCAAACTTTCTGATGGATTAGTTTAATTTGATTCGCCCTGTCTTCCCCTTCAGTACTAAAATGTGTTTTTGCCGGCAGTGGTGCTAGATCCAAAGGTGTAAACGGGTTACGCCCATAAACGACTAAGAACGGACTCATACATGTAGACCTGTGATTAGAGCGATTATACGCGAACTCTGCTTGTGGTAGAACAACATCCCACTATTTCGGATTTGATCCCACTAGGCTCCTTAGTAAATTGCCCAAGCTGCGATTGGTTACGTCAGTTTGGCCATCACTTTGCGGATGGTGAGCACTACTGAAATTCAATCGTGAACCTAACCTCTTCCATAATGTCCGCCAAAAATGCCCCACAAATTTGACATCCTGATCCGAAGTCAACATTTTAGGAACCCCATGTAATTTCACAATCTCCGCAAAGTATAAACGAGCAATTTGGCTTGCATCATATGTCTTTGAGCACAGAACGAAATGCGTCATTTTAGAAAACCTGTCAACCACAACCATAACTGAGTCTTTCTGCCTTTGAGTCTTGGGCAGCTCCACAACAAAATCGAGACTCATGTTTTCCCAAGGACCCTCGGGAACGGGCAATGGAGTGTACAAACCTGCATTTGAGTGATGTGTTTTAGCAATGTGGCATACACGACACCGATACACAATACGATTAACATCAGTACTCATTTTAGGCCAAAAAACGTTCTTTGATCAGCTTAAGAGTTTTGTCATGCCCAAAATGGCCTGCCAAAGCCCCCTGGTGACCCTCCAAAATAATCGCGTCTCGCATCGAACACTTGGGAACACACAACCGACTTCCTTTGAAAAGAAAACCTTTCTTGCTAGGTGTACTCGTTCACTGGATTGGCGCGACAATCAGTCCATAGGGACGAGAAATCCGGATCATCCGGGTATAAGGTCCATAACGCATCAAACCCTTCTACCCGAGCCTGCAAGGACGTGAGCAAACTCCGTCATCGGCTAAGGGCGTCGGCCACGGTGTTGGTGTAACATCTGCCAATTTTAGCGCTATAGGATTAACGACCCGCCCGTAAACTTGAGGTAATGTCATGAGCCTGTTGCGTTTCCTTGGTTTGATATGTTAGACACATGCCATATTTATTGTTTATCTTGAATCACATGCTTGCTATGAGGAATTGTTCGAAACTTATCTTTTGCTATGTATGTACCAAACTTGTATACTCGCCTTTGCTTTTGCATTGAACTTTATTTTAAACATGTTACAGGTTGAGGATGATGATGCTATGAAATGAAGTAGCATTGATGCCTAGATACACATATAGACGTTTAGGTCAAATACATTGTATAAATGTCATATTTGTTGTCGTATTGTTTTTCTTGTATTTAACATGTTGTATTTCAACTTTCATGTATTGTAACATTTATTTATGAAAGAAATCAATTTATCTTTAATTCTATTGTCACAATTAGCGTTATGATGTCTCGAGCAATCTTCACACTTCGTCTCATCCCGATGTTTCCGCCATTGGTTGGGGTGTGACAGATTGGTATCAGAGCCATAACTATAGGGAATTAGGTAGAATTGCCATGCTTTTACCTAGTCTATAGTTTTTAGAGCCTTATTCATATGTTTGCTTGAACTACTACATGATACCTTATTTGTTCCTTATTTATGCTATTTTAAACATATGTATCACTCGTGAGAAATATTCAACATGTTGTTTTTATGCATTAATGCTTGTCTTATTATGTGTTAATACTTGTTTCATTATTCGATTCTTTATGTGTTACTCTAAACATATTTCTCTATGTGTTAACACATGTTTTATCATTTCGTTATCCAAGCACCATTCTTGATATGCTTTCTTATACGTTTACACTTGTTTATGTATTTCCTTTGACATACACTTCCCTCATGCATTTTACTCGATTATTCTAATTCCGACAACACTCATATTACAAAATGAGACGACTTCACCAAAATAGGCGTGAAACCCACAATTTGGTGAATGACTCTCGATCCTTCTACTTTTCTTTCTTACACGAAATTCACCACCAAGCTAGGAGTGAAATCCACATCTTAATGAAAATTTCAAATTTAAATTCGTCAAGTTAGGGTACAAAGTCGTCAAGTTAGGGGTGAAACCCGCACCTCGTCGACTAGTCCCACTCCT
Organism: Helianthus tuberosus; assembly: GCA_030545235.1. Taxonomy (NCBI): domain Eukaryota; kingdom Viridiplantae; phylum Streptophyta; class Magnoliopsida; order Asterales; family Asteraceae; genus Helianthus; species Helianthus tuberosus. The sequence continues at coordinate 7,311 of JARYGA010041340.1, forward strand.
TGATTTTCAAAACTCCCGCCAAGTCTCGATTTTTTTTTTCTTTTGATGGATTGGGAACATGTAGTAACTGGAAGGGTGACTACCGTTAGCCGAGATATCGGCGAGAGTATTCCACCTATTAGACCAAAGTATGTTTCTCAATTTCAAAGATCTTTCGACCACTTTGGTTAGTCAATGTTCTGTTTGGAACCATCCAAGTTTTATTCGAGCTTACGCTTTATTATTTTGGTCTTTTGACAAATTTGAATAATTTTTCGAGATTTCGTTTTGCGCACACATCATACTCTTACATTTCATACGATTATACATTATTAGCATGCATGATTTCACGTAATTTTAATTACACTTTTGTAACGAGCAGAGACATATCATCGAGATGGGAGTGATTTCCTTACCTTGACGATTAACTCCGCTTCTTTTCTCATCTTACAACGACCTCACCAACGGATTTGGGGTGATTCCCTTACCTAGGTGATCGTTACCAACGCTTTCTTTTAATCAACTATATTATGTAAACACGATCATGTTTTTACCTAAATCATTTATCATGTATTTCAAATGCTTCATTTATATTTAAACGTACATCTTATTCTATAATCTAATTTCACATCACTCGCATACACAAAATTTTAATGTTACCAATAAACGCGTGTTCCTCGATTTTCAAAATTTCATGAAATACTACTTGTCAGTCTAGTCGATTTAATAAATCCGTTGCCCACAAATTCACCAATCAACGTAAACATGGAAACACGCTCCTCTCACACCATTAAACTAGAGATTGTTATTCTCAATTAAGAATCAAATCAACTTTTTCACACACACCTATAAAATATTACCAATATTATTCAATCATTTACAAAAATTCATTTTCAAAACCAATGAAACATTTTTCAACAATCACTAAGTTCATGTACCAAATTCTTTTTCTAAGGATCAATTTTTTTTCACAAGAAGCTGTAAGTTTCAAAATTTTCTAACACAAAGTTACTTTAAACGATGCAAACTTATTAACCTCTAGAACTTTTTCAAAACCTCACTCAATACGCCAATTAAATTCAAACGCGTGGGCAAGGAAACTTCATAAGAACCGACAAATTTTCAACTTATGTAAACTCTTTTAAAGCCGCAGTAGCATTTCCATTCCTTTACAAAGTACCTTCCACATAACCAATAAACGTTTTATACTCTCTTACATTCACAAACTAGAGTCTATATTTCGTGACAACTCCATCTATTTTAACTTCACGTTTTGCGCAAACAACTATATATGCATATCATATTACACGTTTTAGACAATATCTCACGACAATCTCACGCGCGTCACTCATTCCCTTTTCGTTCATACTCAAAACTTTTAAACGTTTACGCGCATAAACTCGTGTAGTTTGATTTATACTATAAACAAAATCATTATTTTCTACATCCATGCTTATACCTTTTATGCCTTCACTTATGTTCACATTTACAAATTTATGTTATACTCACGATTCAAAATTTGTACATTTTACGTTAATACATACACTCACAATTATATACTTACGTTGTCCTTACATTCATGTCTATACTACATTCATATTCATATTCATATGCTTTATGTTTTCATCTGCACTTATACAACTTTGTTACACTTATATTCATACACATATATTTTATTCATACTTAACCTTCATGTTTTACACCTATATTCACATTCATATTCATATTCATATCTATGCTCATAGATCTTATGTTCGCACTGATACTTGTATTTATACTCATACGCCTTGTGTTTACGCTTATACTCATGTTGTACTCGCATTTATACTCATTTTTCATACGTTTTATGCTTATACTTATCCACATACTACTTACACGTTTTATGTTTATGCTCATACATACATGCGTATTCATACTTAAACTCATGATTCATACATTCGTACCCGTACGCGAGCGTAATCCGAGTGATTTGCTTACGTGGGTCCCATACATACTTAAGCATGGACTTGCTTACATACTACATTCTTACACGTACACATTCTTAATTTTTAAATTATGTATACCCTGACTCATACACGACTAGTACAAGCTATGCGGATCATGCGACGCTCAATATAATCGCGGGTGCACACGGGATTATAGTGACAGACGTATGAGAACCATAGAGTGTACTACTGCGTATGATAAGACACGGAACGTAACATGACACCGAATACGAGACGGGCGTCACATGGTCAAAACATGGTGGATACGCCGTTGGTACTTCATATACATAAGTGCTTTCATCATGTTACCAAACTTTCGTAAAACGTGCCATGAGAAATTCAGTGTCTTGCAGACCTTTTGGACCTAATTCAAACTTTAAACAACTCACAAACGCATTATATCCGATTATCCACGACGAGACTTCATTCTTAACACGCCACTTTCTTCTATCCGAAACTTATGCTATTCTTATACTCGTAATCATTATCAGATCAATCGTTCACCCTTACACCTCAATTATCCTCTGTTGTCTCGAACTCCAAGGCCTCAATTTTAAACAATCTTCTTCGGTTTGCAAAAACCCTTTTGAGTATTCCTTCTGAATAAATTTCGGGACGAAATTTCCTAAACGAGGGGAGACTGTAACGCCCCGTATTCCTGCTTTTCGTTTTATTTTATTTTATTTATACATAGGAATTTCGGGCCACTTAAACGCGAGAACGAGCTTGTGGGCCATGGGCCCAAGCCCATTAAGAGAATAACCCTAACTATTTATTTGTAGTGTTAGACAAGAAATCAATTCATTTTTGAAACCCTAATTCACCTTAAGCAGTCGTAGTCTCTTGTTTCCTTCTAAACTCATGTCTGCAACTCAGAGCTTTATACACACACAAATACCTCCTTCAAAACTCCTTCTTCTACCTTAGAAACCCTAACCCCAAATCACTGAACCTTCAACCTCACTCTCCATCTCATTCGATTACATACAATCAAAACACACTCACTCATGAAAACCCTTCATCTCTACAACTCCATATCCTTCAAACACGCGCAGGGACCAGGCATACCACAACATCAGCAGCCGCACCCCCCTTTCTCTGTTCACCCTCATCTCTGACGACCGAAGAATGGAGCTCCGGCGGCTCGTTCTTTGTCGGCGACGAGCACAGCACCACCCCACGGTCAACCATCTCCACTCTCCTTCTCCTGTCTCTTCGTCGAGGGGCAAAAAGGGGCAGCGGCGGAGTGGCGGCAGTGGTGGTCTGACGGGTTTCGCAACAAAGATGGTGGTCCTGGTCGATGACGCCGGCCATCGGAGAAGCATTGGCGATCGGTGATATCTCAGGCGACGCGCAGGTGATTCGACTCGGATCTTTCTGTTCAGTTTTGTTATGGTTCGGATTCAGGTCAAAGTCGGTTCGATACGGTTCAAATCTAAGGCTCTGTTCGATGTTTTCGGGTCAATAAACCGGGTCAGCTCAGGTCAGTTCGATTCGAGTTTCGTTTCAGTTTGTTTTGGTTAAGTTTCGTTTCAAGTCCGGTTGTTTTAATTGTTCGAGTTAACTCGGTTCAGCAGGTTCGGACCTCATTTCGGTTCAGTCAAATCTGGTCAACATAAGTCAACACAGTCAAGGTCGGTCAACTGTTGGTCAACATCAGGCTCGGTGTTGGGTTCGGGTCAAACCTGGTCAAACAGTCAAATCGGTCAGATTCGGTAAAATTCTAAGCGTCTTGAAGTTCTTTATATTATTTATATTAATGTTAAATTCTTTACGCAAAACGAACGCTTATAAATTGTAAACGTACGTGGAATATATATAGATGTATTAGTCTTAAAATTTATCGTTTCGTATTTATCATTGTTATTAATTTGTTGAATTTTGAAAATAATAGACGACACTTTGGTTGTCGGATCGTCCAAAAACAGAGGAAACTCTGCCCGTTTTTCGTAAAAGTCGATAACACGAAACGTGTTAAAGTCATAAAACGAAACGTATCAGATTCGATTAATTTTTATAAAATATATAAATGTATAATTATTTCTATTTTCGACAACATTTCAACAATTACTTTTAATAGTAATAATTAGAATTATTACCTAGACCTTATAAATATATATATCTATATACCTACATTATATCAACCAGATATACTTCAGTTTCCACTTCAAACCCTCCGTCATAATTCCTTTTACTCATGCACCATCGTTTGCCCTTATAGGGTGACCTCGGTGTTCCGTCCTCCCAAACTCGCACACTCGTCAACACTTGGATAATCGGAAGACTTAGCAACTATGTGAGTATACTCGTATTTCCCCCTTTTACTTTTACCACTTTTGGGGTGTAACATGTTTAATTATCAAAAACTTACACATGAACATTTTTCTTATGCAATGCACAAAATAATACATTATATGTGAATACTTTGATAAATCTTGATGCTTGTTAATACTCATATTCCTAAAAATGGAAACTTATCATCAAGATAGGGGTGATTCCCAAACCTTGATGATTAGCTCCGCTCACTTTCTAACTTCACCAACGAGCTAGAGGTGATTCTCTTACCTCGGAGGTAGTTACCAACTTTTCTTCGTTCTCAATGAAATTTTATGATTGAACGTTCCTTTTAAAAAAATTTGGAATTTATTTCACGTGCATGCTAATACGTTATACTGGATTCGTGTTACTTGGGTGAAACTTTATGTGATAAACTTGTCATTAACTTCGTAAGAAGCCACACCTTAACATACACGATGGGTTGACCTGTGTATTCACATGCCAGGAATACGTTAATCTTGTTAACTAAGTATGTCATGTGGATTGTTCTAAATTTTTATGCAAATACGTTAATCTTAGATTTCGAGGACGAAATCTCCTAAAGTAGGGGAGACTGTAACATCTGCCAATTTTAGCGCTATAGGATTAACGACCCGCCCGTAAACTTGAGGTAATGTCATGAGCCTGTTGCGTTTCCTTGGTTTGATATGTTAGACACATGCCATATTTATTGTTTATCTTGAATCACATGCTTGCTATGAGGAATTGTTCGAAACTTATCTTTTGCTATGTATGTACCAAACTTGTATACTCGCCTTTGCTTTTGCATTGAACTTTATTTTAAACATGTTACAGGTTGAGGATGATGATGCTATGAAATGAAGTAGCGTTGATGCCTAGATACACATATAGACGTTTAGGTCAAATACATTGTATAAATGTCATATTTGTTGTCGTATTGTTTTTCTTGTATTTAACATGTTGTATTTCAACTTTCATGTATTGTAACATTTATTTATGAAAGAAATCAATTTATCTTTAATTCTATTGTCACAATTAGCGTTATGATGTCTCGAGCAATCTTCACACTTCGTCTCATCCCGATGTTTCCGCCATTGGTTGGGGTGTGACAGTTGGGTGCCCCTGCCTTATGTCAGATAACGAAAGAAAAGTCTTGAAGGAGTTCCACCCATTTAGCATGCCTTGGATTCAACTTATGCTGGCCCTGTATAAATCTGAGTGCCTGATGATCAGAAAAAAGAATGAACTCATGGGTAATAGGTAGTGTCGCCAATATTCCAAACTTCGGATGATCGCGTAAAATTTGTTGTCATAAGTGCTATACTTTCGCCTAGCTTCACTGAGTTTCTCACTAAAAAATGCAATTGGGCGACCCTCTTGGCTCAGAACGCCCCCAATTCCAAATCCTGAGGCATCACACTCGACTTGGAAGGTCTTTTGGAAATTAGGAAGTGCAAGGACAGGTGCGTGGGTGACACACTGTTTTAGTTCCGCAAAGGCCTTTGTTGCAGCCGGTGTCCACCTGAAGATTTGGCCTTTCAAACAATCAGTTATGGGAGCCATAATAGTGCTAAAGTTACGAATGAACCGGCGGTAAAAAGATGCTAACCCATGAAAACTGCGAGCTTCGTGAATTGTTGTTGGAATGGGCCATGTAGTAATGGCTTCGATTTTAGTTTCATCCATCCGTATTCCAGTTTCCGAAATCTGGTATCCCAAAAATAAAACCTCATGTGATAAAAAGTGCCACTTACTGCTGTTGGCATACAATTTTTGTTCCCGCATAATCATAATACCTGCCTGAGATAACGGAGGTGTTGTTGAAGATCGAGACTAAAGATGAGGATATCGTCAAAGTAAACGATGACACACTTTCCGATTAGCGGTTTAAAGATATGGTTCATTAAGCGTATAAAGGTACTAGGGGCGTTGGAAAGGCCGAAGGGCATGACCATCCATTCGTATAAACCCGTCCCTAGTCTTAAACGCGGTTTTCCACTCGTCCCCCGGACGCATACGAATCTGGTGGTACCCGCTTCTGAGATCAACTTTAGAAAAATTCTTGGCACCATGCAATTGATTTAATAAGCCTTCAAAACACGGCATGGGGAACCTGTACTTGATTGTAATTTTATTAACCGCTTTGCTATCAATACACATGCGATACACCCCGTCTGATTGTGGAACTAACAACGCGGGGACGGCGCACTGGCTCATTACTCTCCCGAATTAACCCTTTGTCAAGAAGCTCTGTCACCTGTCTATGCAACTCTTCATATTCTTTAGGGTTCATTCAGTATGCAGGTTTATTTAGAATAACGGAACCCAGAATGAAATCAATACAGTGCTGAATATCACGCATAAGTGGTAAACCTGCATGTATGTTAGCTGGGATAATATCTTGAAATTCACTGAGTAAAGGTTGTACCCTCCTTTGGGATAGCAATTGAGTTTGTGTTCGCCTCGGTGACCACCATAGCAAACATAAAAGTTGGTTTTGTGGCCCGAGTAAAATCGAGAAAAGCTGACCTGTTAAGTATAAGTGCCTCCGTCTCCGTCCTTTCGTGTGTCGAGGGGAACTAGTGTGATGTTCACGCCATCGTTTTTGAAGGAATAAGTGTTATTGAACCCGTCATGATGGGCCCGTCTGTCGTATTGCCAAGGTCGGCCTAGAAGAATATGATAAGCATCCATTGGAATTACCTCACACCAGATTTCATCTGAATAACGATTGCCAATGCTAAATTGAACCAAACAACGCTGATTCACCTTCACCATATTACCTTTTTTTAACCAGGTCAGCTGATAAGGCTCAGGATGTGGTACGGTTTTCAGCCCCAACTTCTCTACCATTGTCGTAGCTACCATGTTCTCACAGCTCCCCTCGTCGATAATGATAGTACATACTTTCCCTTTTGAGGTACATTTCGTACGAAAAAATGTTGTTGCGAAGCCAGAGTGTTTCATCAACAGATCGGGCCCGTGTGGTATTGAGAACTCGTTGAGTAACAAGGGCCTCCCCTTTGTCTGGATAAACAACTTTCGTTTGACCTTCACTTGGTTTGTCTTCGTCCGTGTCATAAGTAGGTAGAGTGTCTTCCGTGAGGGTGACCAACTGGGTATTTGAACATTCCCTAGCGAAGTGGCCCATACCGCCACACTTAAAACACCCAGGTGCTCGGTGTGTTACAGATGGGTTGGTGGAGGAGACTGTTGCCTCGGTTTTGGTTGGTGTAAACCGGTTGTTAGCCGAAGTTCCCGTCGAACCGCATGAAAACTCAAGTTTGATTGGGTTTGGTTTAGTGACTGCTGCCTTACCCTTCCCTTTCTCTGTCACACCCCGAAATCATCAGAGCTTGGCGTGACTGGACTGGTATCGTCATTGCACAGCGGAAGCAAAATAAGCAAAGACTTCTAGAAATTGAACGCCCGCTAAGTACTCGAGTCTCCAATGGTTCTCCTATTCCAACCGTGCCTTGCCTTAGAACTGTAACCTGAGAAAGAACATGCGAGAAAAATCAACATAATGTTGAGCGAGTTCATAGTTTGTTCGTAAAAGATTTGAGATAAATCTTTTGAGTTGTGAAAGGTTTGAAATAAATCTTTGGAATTGTGAAAGATTTGAAATAAATCTTTGGAATAACCGGTTTTTTTGAAATAGTATTGAGAAAATGAATTTAAAAATCATTTTCATGCCAAGTTATATGGAAACGTTGTGTTTGTAACACGTTATGTTCATAAAACCATGTTTTTGTAATGTTCGTAAAATCATCAATGCCCACCCTGACTTTGACCCGCATAATCTTATGCCTTAAATTTTGTAGAAAACATGGTATTTAATTTGTATGAACAAGTATGTTTCGTAAGTATAATGTTCCTGGTATGTAGCAGTGTAAGAGGACTTGTGATCACCAATGGTTTGCAAGGCCATTAGCATGTTGTGAAATGCAAGTAAGTAAGACACAACCTAGCCGATTTTTGCGTTGGGCAACCAAGTCACTCCAGGTCCGTTGTGGTTAGCCTCCGAGAGGTCCGTTTGGCCTAGAGCTGGGCTCGCTACACCCAGATAGATCTACCGCTCGAGTCCCTCGGTGTTCTAACTACCCATTCACATGATCTAAACCTCCTTACGTTAATCATACCGTGTATAAAATAAATTCCTGGTCACCCTGACCAGATTCCTGGTTACCCTAACCCAATCCCCGGTCACCCTGGCCGAATATCATTCACATTTCGAACAAGCATTTGTTTTTGTAAAAACCGGTATGTTTAGTATAAACCTTTCGTAAATCATTTGAGTTCCTCGAAATCCCTTCGTAATATGATTTAGAAATACGAGTTTTATATTTGTTCTAAACTTTGTTTGCTTTTGCAAAACGTGCATGTCTTTCCACCCCGAAAACATTTATAAAAATGTAGAGCCGTGAAAAGTGGGGTTATGAACTCACCTGAATATTCCTGTGCAAAGCTAGCTAATTACGACTTCCTTGATGTCGTTTCCAAAGTGAGACTCGCTAGCGTGCATTCTACAATATTCCTAACACGGAATACCTAATAAGTTTCTAAATAAACGCAGTATTTAAACTACGTGCCATCGAGCTCTACCGAATCGTTAATCGGACGATTCAACGGTAAATTGTTAACTTAATAAAAAAAATGATTAAGTTAAACTTGTTAAGTCTCGTTTAATGTCAGTAGCAATTTAATAAGTCTTGAAAAAGACTTAGTTTCCGGGAGACTTAAAAATGAATAAATATTTATATAAAAATATATCGTTGTAGGTGTGTTAGCCGTCTCGAGTAGTCATACGAGTATAAAAGAATATTTCTATGAAAATATCATATAACAAACTCGTATCATATATCGCGTTTCGTATATAATAATTTGTATCACGTCTTGTGTATATTTGCCAAAAATATACGTATAGGCCGTTTAGGCGTGTAAAATAAATATGAAGAGTTATATTTATTTTATAGAGGAATCGTAGAGTTGTTTTTGAAAGTGAATACGATCTATATTTATTTTTATTAGGGGAATTCGTGTTACGCGATGTTTGAAATAAATATATATACTATATTTATTTATAAAAGGATTCGAATTCCGACGTTTTGTTTTATAATAAAAACGCTTCGTCTTTACGGATTTTCTCGAAAAACGGGCAGAGTTTCCTTTGTTTTTGGACGCCCCGACAACTAAAGTGTCGAAATTTTTATCAAGATTCAACTAAACTATAAATGTAATTTCGGCAAACATATATGTATATCTCAAATGTAACTTATAAATAGGTCGGTTCGAGCTCGTTATCACGTGATACGTTAAAACTATGGAAATAAAGAAATAAAACGCGCCGTAAAATCTTTACCACTCTTCGGGTCGAAATGCGGATAGGTTGACTGAGTTGACCTGCTGTTGACCGAGTTGTCTCGGTTTGACCGAAACCCGCACTGCTGAAACTGAACCCGAACCGAACCCAAATCTGAATCGAAGCAAACCGCACCAAAACTTGACCAAATCTGACCCGAAGCTTTGACCCGCTTCTTGAACCATCTGACCCGAACAGAATCATAATCTGAATCACAACTTGAACCCAAAACCAGGTTTGTAACCCGAGCCAAAACCCGAATCAAAATCAAACCGGAAACTTACTTGAAACACCCGGAGCAAACCTGAACCGAACACGAGAACCTGAGCCCGTGAGTGGTGAACCGATCCTGAACTCGAAGCCGAAGCATGGACCGTCATTAAATCTGAACCCGTGACCTGAACGCTTGAACTTGAGCCGAGCCGAGACATGAAGCACGAGCTGAGACTCGACCACGGCTGTTGTCGCCGTCAACACCATCGAAAACCATCACCACCGCTGCCCACTACCGCCGCCGTCTGCGGCGGCGCTGTCATCACCGGAGCTCTCTCTCCTCTGTCGATCTTTCTCTCTCTCCGACACCCTTTCTCACATCTCTCTCTCTCCGTCTCGTCTCTCCCTCTCTCCCGTATCTATCTTCTTCACCGCACCACCACCGAACAGTGGTGGTGGTGGTGGTCGTTTCTGTCGTTCAAAAGAGGAGGGGGTGGTGTCTTGCCCGAGGAACTGAACCACCGGACTGAAATCAGAAAGAGGGGAAGGGATGTGTGGTGTGCGGTTGGATTGAAGGAGAAGAGAGAGGATGTTGTTTGTTGCCTCTGTATAAAGAATCGAGAGAGAGAGATGAGAGGCATGAATGTGTTTGGTAATTGTATATGTGTGTGTAAAAATGTCTGCACAAGACAAAAGAGGAGGAGGAGGGTGTTATATAGAAAGATTTGAATCTTCGGAGATCTTGTTCAAATTTTTGCACAAAATATTATGGATAGATTATATAGAGATTTTGGATAGATTGTGAAGGGATTTTGTTTAGATTTAGGATTTTTGACAAGATTATTGTAGAAATCTAATATATTATATGCGGGTTTAGGCTTGTGGTTTTTGGGCTTGGGCCCAGGGCCCACAAGCCCGTCTCGTGTGTAAGTGGCCCGTAAATCCTACGAGACCCGTTGTCAAAACCAGAACCCCGTTTAATGTCAAAAATTAAAGTACACAAAAATACGGTCGGTAGTCGTTGTTTGCACGCCCGTTCGTCGATTACGGTAATAATCGCGAGAAATTGTATCGTTGCCGTCTTTAATCCGTTCCTCGATCCGGTTTCGACTGTAGTTACAAAAATATAATTACGAAGCTCAAATATATCGTAAAAATTTAATATCAGTCGGCGTTGTCAGTATCCTGTTCGGTTTCAACCCGTTGCCGTTTAACGTTTCGCCGGTTTCTCTGTAAACCACCGTTCGCGCACTGTAAAGACGGATAGACGTTCCCAGGCACTCCAAAGGCCTAATTAAGTTAATTTGCGTTGTAAACACTATTATTTGTTGCGTTAATTACTTGTAAATTACGTAATTAGGAGCCGTAAATCACGGGTTGTCACATTCTCCCCCTGTTACAGAAATTTCGTCCTCGAAATTTAGACTATGTCATCCCCTCAGAATTGTGTTGTTCGCAGGTAAGTCCGAATAATAACCAGGTGAATGACCGTGTGATCGAAACAAGACTTATTCGAGTCATGTGAATTCAAGGGCATTCCTTCACAATAGGAATCCCAACAGTTTAAAAGAAATGTGTCTCAGTAATTGATGTCAAAGGAAACGAGACGTATAGGTACAGTCACTAATGTGACTAAGTTAACAGGGATCCAACAATGAACAGGAACTTCGACCAATCGAATTCCATATGAACGTTTACAACATGTAAACGAGTTCTAGAAGCAATAACATCCACTGGATGAACTTTGAATCGACAATATCAAATGTATTAGTTTGCATGAAACGCTCGATCGTGATCAGCACAAGCTGTAAGTTATACCGACGCCACAAGGTGTCGCAATGAATGAAACAATTTAATAATAGAGGTGATTGAACAAGTATCACCTGTGTTTTGCATAAAACGCTCAATCATAGTTAGCCCAAGCTACAAGTTTGTACTGACACCACAAAGTGTCGTAGTGACTTAAATAATTCAATAATAGCGGTGATCAAACAAATCCACCGTGTTTTAGGTCAAATGAAAACGCCATGAGGTAAATATGAATGTTTGTTCCAACAAACATCGAAAATTTTTCAATTGAAAATATCAAAGAAATAATATTTTTGATCGAAGATGAAGAAGCAATGAATATCGCAAAGCATCCAATCGATGTTGAAAGAACCGTCATGAGGTACACCAGAAATATAGAAATGAATTTGTGTACCATTGTCTTAACACACTATTGTATTAAGACTGTTGTAATGAGATAAACCAAAGCGGATTTAAAGCAATTCAATAATTAAATCCGTGTATAAGATACGTAAACGAGTTTAGCGCAAGGTTCAAATAAGTGAAAACACCGCCACAAGGTGTCGAAATCAACAATTTAATGGAGTCGAATACCAAACAAGTTTACCACGACTCGGAACAAATGAAGTGTTCGTTAAAAATTGATTTGAATATGATGTTCCCAATACATCATATGGTGTCTCGAATCGAATAAGTGTAATGGGCAAGTTCAAACAATTGAACTTGGTTTTAGCGCAATCCGACAATAGATATATGCATCGATAAGAAAACTTTCGGCATGGTCACAACGAAAAACCATGTATGTAACTTGTAAAGAATGATCGTGACACAATGATCATTAAGAGGAGTAGAGATACGAAAATCTACTCAGTAAGTGTGAAATTCGAAATTTCAATAAAAGAAATTTGAGGACTTTACCGGGGTTTCGTGTGACGACCAATTGTTAGGTGACATTACCATGGAATGTCGAACATAGCGTACTCGTCATTAATTAGGTAGGGGGGATGCGGAGACATTCGTCTTCTCCCTGGCGTGATTCGTGCCGTTGCAGGATCGCGTGACAAATTGTCGTTTCCAGATCGTTAGTTCTCCTGCTGACAGGAATCTAGCGTCGTCGTTAAATTGCGTCATCGTTCCTTCTCGAAGGCCTCGCCTCGATAATCGTATGTGTCGTACTTCAACCTCCGTTGATGTATAGCTTAAGTTTCACATATACCTGTGCACTAGCGTTGTGTTCCGCGTAGAATGTGAGGTACCCCGACATCCGTTGACGTAAGGATGGAGTTGCATGTATTCTTATGCACTCGTTTTGTTATGCGTAGGCTGCCTGCTCGGGAAGTTAAAATATTATAGGCAATATGGAATATAGTGTGTGCCCGAGTTAATATTCGCGGTTCCTACGTGATGACCTTTAATAAACACATGCACAAATAATCAATCATATAACCGAATGCACATGTTAGTCACCAATAAGCAATCAAGTAATTCTCCTAGTCCCACTAGCCTCCCAGCCTCTCAGACTGCTCTTCCTAGTCCCACTAGCCTCCCAGCCTCTCAGACTGCTCTTCCTAGTCCCACTAGCCTCCCAGCCTCCCAGACTGCTCTTCCTAGTCCCACTAGCCTCCCAGCCTCCCAGACTGCTCTTCCTAGTCCCACTAGACTATCCTCCCAGCCTCTCAGACTGATCCAGCCACCCGACTGAATTCCCTTTTCCGAAGGTCTTAATTGCATGTTTCCTAAACTCTCAGAGTGTTGTGTACTGTATGTAATCGTTTCATGTACCGTGTGTAAAACATCACAATAGCGTATGTTTGAAAACGAAATTTTGACTGTTTGTTTTTCGGCAACGGTTGGAGACCATATTCGAGTACTAGGCGTTCTGTGTGTATTCAACGTCTTA
>JARYGA010041341.1:0-36149 GCA_030545235.1 Helianthus tuberosus
TTTAAAAGAGTCACCTTGTGTTATTACATGAGCATCATCCTTACCAAATTTCTTTTGAAAGTAATAACTTAGAAATCTTGGAAAAAGTAAGAATGGCTTTTTATCAACATTTTTAACCAAATCATTAAAGATTTCCTGGGAGAAACTAAAATTTTCATTTTGTAGAATAGTATATCCCAGGTTTTGAATCTTTAATGGTATCTCATTGAAAGCAGTTGTTTTGTTTGAAACACACATTAAAAGGGTATGGAACAAAAATCTTGTTGCAGGTGGAAAACTACCTTTTTTTAAGGTATCCTTTTCATTGAATCTGCATACCCCCTTTCAAGGAAATCAGTTTTTAACTCGTTTTTGGGAAAATAATATTTACCTTGCTGATCATTGAGTTCAAAGACTTTCGAGATGGATTGTGGTGTGATTTTGACTGCTTTACCCATTAGAGAAGAGTTAATGGCTATGACGTCTTCGCCTTGTTTTTCAAGAGTAACATTTTTCCAAAACTCTCTCTGGGTTTTCAGGTAAATTGGAGCATCTGCTGTCAACAAAGTTTTGTACTTTGAAGACGACATAGTGTCAATGATGGAATCGAAGGTATCGATGGTACCTGGTTTTGTAAGGAGTCCCAGATAATTGTGAGGAGCTTTGTATGGAATTTCAATGGGTGTGGTAGCCAATTGAGTGGCCTTTTTAGAAGATGATTTTGAAGTGGATTTCGCAGATGACTTTGATTTGGTCATTTTGAAGAAGGAAATCGATGGGGGATTTGAGAGAAAGAGATGGAAACTGCTTTGAGAAAGGAATTTTTGTGAATTCGATTCGACAGTAAAATCCTGTTTGGGGGTTTTGAAGGGGGTTTTATAGAGGAAAAAGTGAATGCTGACGTGGCAGCGGTTACAAAAGATCTGACCGCTATGTGCTGTCCACGTGCCAACCCCTGATGAATAATGGAGGACAGTTGTTTATGAAACCACTGATGGAGCAATAACAGTGGGTGCAATGGTAATAATGAAAACAGTGGATGATTTTGACTATCAGTGGATAAAAACACTGATTTTGACCAACAGTGCTTACCAAGGTAATGAGAGAACAGGGGTTGACTTTCAGCACTGGACAACTTTTAGTAGAACTGATGTTTGAACAAAACAGTGGTTATGGCAGATTTTTAAGGATTTAATGAAAAAAATTCATTTTTAGCTATTTTTAAGGATGAATTTTTTATTTTCTGAAAACATTTTAATGCTTTTATTCATAGAAAAACAAGATTTTGCTTGTTATTCCATGTTTAGCATGCCAATCCTAGAGATCAAGCTTTCAAAGGTGGATGTGTCTAATGCTTTTTTTAGTACATCTGCTAGCTGATCTTTAGTTGGAACATGATGCAGAGAAATCAAACCTTTTTTATAGCAATCCCTCACAAAGTGATGTCTGATAGTGAATGATGGTGAATCAATGAGATATTGAATCTTTGATGATATACTTCAGCTACTTGACTGTCCTGCATAAAGAAGTCTTTTGAGCAATTTATATCAAAATCCAATAACATATTTTGAAGTTACAATTCGTTGGACTTTTCAGCAATAGCATCAATCATCATAATATTCTTCAATCAGTGGTTAGGGAACATCTGCTGTATGTGCACAGTCACAACACTAGCCTTTTCACACACTTGGTGTCTTTATAAGTATGATACATCTTGACAACTGTGCTTCTAGTATATGCACTGTTCTTTGAAGACCCACTTTTTGTCAAATAGATTCTCATCCTCTGACTGCGGCACAAGTTTTTCAAGTTTGTTGTCACTGAACTGCAGAAGCCCTTCTTACATGAAGTCTACACAACTTTCTGTCTTTATAGTACCTCAAGGTGCATGACTTGTTGATGGAATGGTAGAAGAACAGCAACAAGACAGATGTTTTGGGATAGATCTTTTTGAAAGAGTCCCTTTTCATTGATGTTGTCAAGTGATTGGTGAAATGGAATTTTTTTTAAAAGGATTGATGGTAGAAAAGGTGAAACTGCAGCTGTGACTCATTTGAGCTAACAACTGTTGGTGACTTTAAATGATCCAACAATTGTTTTGAAATGAAGGTGAAAGAATTTCAAAGAGGGGTTTGGCACACTGATGATATTTTAACCATTTTTGATGGAGTTTATCAGCAGTGGTTAGGGGTAAGGTAGTGGTGGAGGTCTAGAAGATAATATTGGTTAAACACTGTTTGTTCATCAGTGGATGAGCTTTAACAGCTATTTTGTACAACTACTGCTCTGATGAAGGAAATGATTTTGACTTGCGAAATCACAGTATCATATTCAGCATCTGTTGATGGAGATTGTGAGGCACCTGCAAAACCAAATACTTGACAAACACATTTTAAATGCAAGTTTATCAGAATTCATCATAATAGCAGGGTTTGCAGAGATTTAATGTAGAGAGTTGACAAGTTTTTGCATACAAGGCTTTATCACATATCTACTTCAGTTTTAAACATTTTATAGATAGTGGTTCAGTATCCAGATGATTATAATTTTACTTTGACCACACATTTTATGTTTTAATCTTTAGAGTAAAAGCATATGCAGTCAAATATCTAAAGCTTTGTCAACAATCCACTTATAATACTGATTTAGACTAAAGTTGATGAATGAAATGATCCAGATCTTAGCACCAATTCCTCTTGATCCATTATCAAGGAATATATTACCCCAGGCAAAAACAAAAGGGTTTATATCTTGACAGGAATTTGGATTTTTACCATAAAAAACAAGTAAAAATGCAAAATATATCATTCTAAAAAAATTAAGAATAAATATCCTGTTTTATTAAGAAAGATCTTTACAAGGAAAAATGAGTAAAGATTTTCTAAAAACAACATCAATTAGATTAGGTGCATTTTCAAAAGTCACTGTAACTTTTACTTTAGGTTAGAATCACTTCATTTTCAACTTTTAGGAGGATGATCAGTGATTTGAAATAAATTTCATAACCACTGTTTGATACCATCTCCTTGTTAACTGATTGTGACAGAAAGGTAGTCTGCTCACAATGGTTTTGAAGGCTCTTTTTGAACCTTATTACCATGTGGAGAATTTCTGAAAATTTGGCCGAATCCTCTTTATTAATAATCAAACTGTTGATACTTTTGTTACCTGAACTCCCTGATACAGTGATTATACACGGATGATGAATGACAAATGTTTGACCAAAGGATGTATGTTGGACCCACCTGTGGACTCTTAAGTGTTTTAGATTTAAGCTCTTTTCTTTTGATTTCAAAAGTTTTGAGATAAACACACTTTCGAGTTTTTGTAATTTTTTCTTCATTCCCTTTTTACCCTTTTCATGGAGAAGTTCTGAACCTCCATTTAGAAGGTTTTTAAGGAAAGAATACTCATGCCAAAATCATTTTCAGCAATGTTCTGAGAGATTTGGACATTTTCACATGTTTATGTCAAATTTCACATTACTCATGATCTAGTTTTCTCAAACATCAAACATGTAACCTTTGTGGGATTTCACCCTTTTTCTCATAAGAGAGTTGGGTTACTTTTCATACTCTTTACAACACTGATATTATACTATCATAGTTTTGAGCTGATCCATGGTTATATCTGATGTATATTTTTGAGACTACTGATTTTTCATTTGATTTTTACACAATTTTGTTTTTAACTTTTGAAGGTTTTTCAAAATTGTTGTTCACATATACGATTTTGTTCCTAAAGTTTTGTTCATCTCTTATATGTTACCAAAAGCATAAATGCTATTTTTCTGAACATACGTCTTTAATGACATGAGATAAACCCTTAGCAGCAATCAATCATGGAACCAAACATAGTTTTCATCACAAACACTCATAGATCTATGAAGGACAGAATCCAATCCGAGATTATTAAATTTTACCAACTTTAACAATCATCGGTGATTTATATCAAATTATCAGTGTTACGTGAATTCTATGTGATAGATAACATCTTGGTTGTTTTACAAAAGTTTTCGAATAAACAACTTGAACGTGATTATCCCTTACTTTTGTTTTTCAACACATACGATCAACCTTAGTATCAATAAATTTTGAGCTGAACTTTTTATGTCAAATTGATTGATAGATCGAATTTGACTGTCCAGGCTCTGATACCAATTGTTAGGATCTGAGGCTTATCATGATTGTGTTTGTTTGAGATTAATGAAGAGATGAATGAATAATCAATGATCAAATGCAGCGGAAATGGAAACAAACTTTGCAAACACAATCAAAGGGAAATAGTTTTCAGTAAACATATGTTCTTCATTAAGTCGAATGATTACAAAAACATAATGGTTACAATGCTTACATACTAAAACTCCCCCTCAGCATGAGCTCAATGGTTGATCGTACAAGATGAACGGATTGAAGGAGAAAACTCCTTGAATAGAACAGTACAAACTGTTCTATTTATAGTACAGATCAAACCACTGAAGCATCTTAGCTGACGTCACCATGAAAGTGACATCTAACAGCCTAATAACCTTTAAGTACTGTTACATAGAACTACTGATGACTAAACAACTGATTATAAGCAAATTACAAAACAAAGATAAACTACTGCTTCACTTTCCACTGTTGTAGTCTTAGCACTGATGACTCAACATCAGTGCTTTCTTCAAAGGTGATCAGTCCTTGAATGAGCAGCACTTTGGTCTTCAGCAGTACTTAGGATACATCAGTAGATAGAGCTTCAGTACTTTAGCAGCATCAGTCTTTAAGAGCACCAGTTGTTGTAAAAGCAGTACTTTAGTGTATCAGATGTTAGAGCCACTGTCAAGGGGAAAGTCTTTGTATAAACACTGCTTATTCTGGATCCACTGCTCTTATCCGGTTTTGGCTTTAATCAACTGTTCCTCTGGTAGGGTTAAATCCCAACACGCCTTCTATCAATAGAAATTGATAGAGGGCTTTTATGGAGAACGAAAAATAAAGACGAGTTTGGCTCAAGAATTATCCAAATCAGATTAAATCGAGGTTGAGTTGAACTGATTGTTATATCAATTTCATCTTCATAATTTCATGCTGAACTGGGTGTAGCTGCTAGACTACGTATCGGGAATAAACGACCAATTTTTCTTTTGTATTTTGAAGCTTTAAAGAACATGGAGAAAAAATGGAGTTTCAAACTTGTATCATCTCTCAATGATGATTCAAAGATCAAGAATAATTATGTTGAAAAAGAAAACATTATAATTAGTCAATATAAAAAATGGAGTTTCAAACTTGTATCATCTCTCAATATAAACTTGTATCATCTCTCAATGATGATTCAAAGATCAAGAATAATTATGTTGAAAAAGAAAAAAATGGAGTTTCAAACTTGTATCATCTCTCAATGATCATTCAAAGATCAAGAATAATTATGTTGAAAAAGAAAACATTGTAATTAGTTGCTAGACTACGTATCGGGAATAAACGGCCAATTTTTCTTTTGTATTTTTTTCATACGAGTTACGAATGTAAAATTTTAAACTATGGGCATGTTTGGCTAAGCTTTTTGAAACAACTTATTGACTTATTGGGTTTTTTGAAAAGTCAGTATGGAGTGACTTTTTGGAAAAATCACTTTTTCCCCTCATTGCCAAATATTATTTTGGAGCTTATAACTTTTCAAAAAACCAATAAATCATTAAGTTGTTTCAAAAAACTTAGCCAAACATGCCCTATATTGTAAGTACAAATTTCATAACTTCACTTATTTGGTGTTTTGGTGTCCACGAGACATTTTTATTAATATAACATTATTTTAATAATAACACCATGTATACTTGTTTGGAAAATCAGGGTATTACAATATTGCCCCACCAACCCTACTAAACTCACTTTTACTAATAATTTCTTATTTACATTACAACTTTTCTTAAGAAAAAAAATTAATAGAATATATTTGTATGATAGTTGGGATTTTAGAGTTGGATACAAAATTACATAACTAGCATTTCTATTTTTTATATTATTATTATTATTATTATTATTATATATCTTTTTTTTCCATTTTTGGTAGATGTGACATGATTCATAAAACGCGAGGTTATCACCCGATACCCGATGATCAATTAACATAGCCAACCCAAATCCCTCCCGCTAAGCAATATTAACAAGTTACAAAAATTCACACCAACACCATAATAATAGTAAACATCATATGATTAGATTACTATTCCAGAAATTAAAGAACATAAACATAGTTGTCACAAGAAAACCTTACATCCGGGAAGAACACAAAGAAAATTAGCCACTCGTTGTTTGGATAATGACACAAACATCAAATCCGTAATCCATCAATGATAAGCTTCAATTCTTTCTTAGAAATCACTTTTAATCTAGTTCTTAAACCTTAAAATCTTCCCACACAAGTTCTGGTTTGAAAAGAAATTGAAAGACACCGAAAAGTCACCCAAAAAGTGAGTTTTAAAGCCAAAATAGAATTCTGCGACTGGGCTCTACCGTAGGCTACAGTGGCCTAAAATTCCTACGGTGGCTACCGTAGCCTACGGTAGCCTAAAATTCCTACGGCGCCAACTCTCGGTCCACGGTACTCCCTAGGGTGCCAAGGGCTACCGTAGCTTACGATGGCTACCGTAGCCTCCGGTAGCTGCAACTAAGCAATTTTGTTTTCTTCATAACTTTCTCATTTCAACTCCGTTTTCTTCGTCGTTTTCGCCCACGTTCTCGAAGTTCCATCCTCTATCATGTTATCTTCTTAATTCTCCAATTCGAGTAAATTATGTTTTTTTCATTTATGCTCCGTATTCCTTCCATTTTAAGTTCTCGTTTATTCCATGCTTCTTCTTTGCACCTCCTTAGCTCCTTTAACCTACAATCATCAAGTTCGCCATAGTCATCTAGATTCACCAATTTAAACATCAAACATATCAATTTATTTCTTATTTAATCAACTTAAAGATCTTCCTAGGGTTCACCCGTCATATCCCCACAATTAACCGTTTCTTAGGCACCAAAATTTGACGTGAGGTCGAAGTCCTACATAAATATAATCCCAATTATACTAAATAGCTAGTGGTAAATGGGTATTGAACATAGGGAGTTTATGGAAAATATGTTTAGCAAAGTAATTGTAAGTTAACTAGGTAAGAAAGTAAAGTGTGTAGAAGTAACTTTTTGAATTGTGTTTGTTGATTTTTAGAACTAGAAATTAAATTGCAAGTAAATAAGAAGTTTGTAGACGATTAAGAGTAAGAGTGTTCCTCCCGGGTTTCAGGTTTTATGCGAAAACAAATGTTAATCTTCAACTAGAAAGAACCACATAGACATGGCTCGTGTGTGTGCAGTTGTTTGTGATGAAAGGGGACCAAGTACTCGAATTCATAAAACGCGAGGTTATCACCCGATGATCAATTAACATAGCCAACCCAAATCCCTCCCACTAAACAATATTAACAAGTTACAAAAATTCACACCAACACCATAATAATAGTAAACAACATATGATTAGATTACTATTCCAGAAATTAAAGAACATAAACATAGTTGTCACAAGAAAACCTTACATCCGAGAAGAACACAAAGAAAATTAGCCACTCATCGTTTGGATGATCACACAAACATCAAATCCGTAATCCATCAATGATAAGGCTTCAATCCTCTCTTAGAAATCACCAGTAATCTTGTTCTTAAACCCTAAAATCATCCCACACAAGTTCTGGTACGAAAAGTAATTGAAAGACACCCAAAAGTCACTCCAAAAAGTGAGTTGTAAATCCAAAATAGAATTTTGCGACTGGGCTCTACCGTAGGCTACGGTGGCTACCGTAGCCTACTCGGTCCACGGTACTCCCTACGGTGGTAGGGGCTACCGTAGCCTCCGGTGGCTGCAGCTAAGCAATTTTGTTTTTTTTCATAACTTTCTCGTTTCAACTATGCTTTCTTCGTTGTTTCCGCCCACGTTCTCGAAATTTCATCCTCTATCATGTTATCTTCTTAACTCTTCAATTCCAATAAATTATTTTATTCATTTATGCTCCGTATTCTTCCATATTAAGCTCTTATTTGTTCCATGCTTCTTCTTTGCACCTCCTTAGCTCCTTTAACCTACAATCATCAAGTTTGCTGTTGTCATATAGATTCACCAATTTAAACATCAAACATATCAATTTATTTCTTATTTAATCAACTTAAAGAACTTCATGCAGTTCACCCGTCACACACACACACACACACACACACACACACACACACACACTCTCTCTCTCTCTCTCTCTTTCTCCCATCTCTCTATCCCAGTGATGTGCACAAAATGCAACATATAAATTACATCAATTGTGGCATAAAACTAACCCTTTTTTAGTACTAATGTCGGAAAAAGTGTGCTTTTGTCTTCCTTTTGTATTTTCAGGATTAAATGAGCTCAAATGAACAAAAGAAGCAAAAAGACAGCTAAATCTAACATAAATACAAGAAAAGGAACAAACGTGGCATGCCCGACCTCCCCGACAGCATCTTCCCAATCAAAACAAGAGAACAGAAGGCTGAACACGCCCCGTGCTCAGTGAACACGTGGGCGTGCCCAAGTGCCAGCATAAAAGACAAAGCTATAGAAGCTTCTATCGCCCACCACGGGGCCGTGCTCAGCGGACACGGGGCAGTGGTCAACTATAAGATTCGCAGAATCCAGAAAAATCTTGATAGTACAGATACGCTTCGGGGGCGTGCCCAGCGGACACGGGGGCGTGGTCAACTAATGCAGACAAACTGCAATTAATGAAGACATAGAAGAGGATGGACACGGGGCCGTGCCCGAGCTACTGTTCAGGCTATAAATAGGGGTGCTTGGCTCATTTGCAAACCATCCCTTGGCACACCACCTCTCTCACACTTCACCCACCACCATCACAACACCATCATCCATTGTCCATCATAGAGTGTGTGAGTCATCTCGGGATCCAAGATTGATCGTAAGAGTTCTTGACAATCAAAGACCATGTTTTCCTAAGTCTCTTACATCACTTGGTCAAGACAAGTGTCTAGTGTAATACTTTTTATTTTTAATCTTTTCGCACTTTTTACTTGGTTATGTATTAATGACTTTAATAACTAGTTTCTTATGTTGAAGGTGATTCTTCCTTATCGTTTGTCCGTGGTGTCTTGGCATTATTTTACTGTCTATATAAAATAAAAGATTTTCACCATTCATATCTCCACGGTCTATATGGAGGTATGTTGGCTACCTGGTTGGGGGTTAAGGGAACGGTTTGGTAAGAGTCTTGCCTTGTTCAGTGTATAGATCCTGCAAGGACCTGGGTCAAATTTAGTAGGACCTCCTTCAATACCCACCGGTATTGGATGGCGGGGGTCCAAACTCTTTGATCCCCCCATATGTAATCTACTATTAATACTTTAACCCGACTACTTAGGACTGTATCCCTGCTGACTCAGACTACTTAGCCGAGGGTAACGTCACCTTCAAAGAGGGGCCTACCATAATATGCATTAATAACTTAATTAATTATCTTTCAATAATCCGACCCTTTAGGATTGTATCCTTGCTGACTCAAACTACTGGGTTGAGGGTAACGTCACCTTCAAAAGAGGGGCCTACTACAATAACTAAGATAATCTCTTAAAAAGTGCAAAAGTGCGGAAATAATCAAAGGTTACACTAAATACGAGTCGGAACCAAGTGATTCATCTGTCTATCTGTATTTATTTTTATTTTATTTTTCAGCATTTTAGTTAGTTTTTATTTTTCTAGTTTAAAACCTTTTTCTAAACTTTTGATTTGATTAGACGTTGAGGATAAACCGGTACTAAAAGCTCTTGTGTCCTTGGACGACCTCGGTATCTTACCAACACTATACTACGCTCACGATGGGTGCACTTGCCCATATGTGTGTTTGGTGTTAGTAAATATCGTGTTTTATAAATTTAAAACTTGACTAACGTGTAAAAAGGGCTTAAAATATACTTAAATTTATATATACACCACACACGCATCAAGTTTTTGGCGCCGTTGCCGGGGACACAAGGATTTTAAGAAAGTTAGGAATCAACGGCCTAATCGTTTTTCTTATTTTTCTATTTTCTTTTGGATTTTTCTTAATTTTTCAGCTTCTGCAGAACTCAGCATGGGCCGTGCCCGCTGAACACGCCCCGTGCCCAATCTTTGGAACTGGCAATCCTGTTTTAAGTCAGACAGTAAGCTGAACACGGGGCCGTGCCCACTCAACACGCCCCGTGCCCAAGATTCAGTTACTGAAAACAGAACCGTAAGATCCCGACGGTTGGTAATTTCTGACATAAACATGAGTGATACTGATATTTTTTACTTTCAGCACTCTTATGGTACGTGGTGTCAAATATGTGGTGGTTCCCATAAAGAATTAGAATGTTATTTTCTAAATTATAAGCCCCACTATATAGACCCATTGTTTTCTTGTAGCCTTAAGAGGGGCGAAAGTAAAAATAATCCCTATCTCTCCCTCGAATGCTCTCAACCGGATCTTCTAGGAGAAATGCTTCTTGATGAACTATTTCAAATGGAAGATCTAATTCTTAATTGGTTAGAAGAACTTAGGATAGATTTCAATAATTTATCCCAAGACGATAGCCAAGAAGAATTGTTGGGATCGCATTCAAATACAAACAACTTCGTTGTTCCCGATGTTACCTCTAACTCTAGTGAGGACTTGAGCGATAGTCGTCCCTGTGTCGATTGTGCCGTGATGGACTCCCCATCGACTTCGTTCGATGCATACATAGACCTGAGCGATTCGGCATACACCTTCTTTAACGAGAGCCCGGGAAAGGGTTGGACTTGTCCACCTACATATAGCATAGGAATCACCCTCACCGATAACCTCTTGCGTTCTCGTCTTAATCTAGTGAAATTAAGGTATCTTAGGCACTTTGGGGTTGTTCCATCCAGTAAGGAACCACCCGATCCAGATAAGTTCCTTAAAAATAGACAAACTCCATAAGACAGCTTATAGACACGGGGCCGTGCCTAGGTCAACACGCCCCCGTGTCCACCCAAAGATTCCCGTCTGATTTCATGTCAGAATACGGACAAAATATGTCCGGATTCCACCTGCACACGGGGCCGTGTCCAGCCGACACGTGGCCGTGTGCAGCATGCTGTCATTTTCTATAAATGCAGCAAGATTCCTGCACATATGGACCACTCCAAAGACAAAGATCTGGTGGATCTTCCCACATACCATCCTAGGTATATTCTAAAGAAGGTTCCCAACAACCATCTTGTCTTTTCAACTTTTATCCATTACCTTCTTCTTCAATTTCTCTTAATACCTCCATTAGAGCTTG
Source organism: Helianthus tuberosus (assembly GCA_030545235.1). Lineage (NCBI taxonomy): Eukaryota > Viridiplantae > Streptophyta > Magnoliopsida > Asterales > Asteraceae > Helianthus > Helianthus tuberosus. The sequence goes on from JARYGA010041341.1 coordinate 11,310, forward strand.
AAATCTCCATAATTCCAAGCCTTATTGAGATTTTTGTTAGATTTTTATTCAAGGAATCTTGTTAAAAATAAGTTCTACAACAATGTTTTAAGTTGTTTCTGCTTAGAAATGTTTTAAAAATCACAAAAACAAATTAAAACACCAAGATTCCTTGTTCCAAAAATCTGCAGACATCTGAACACGGGGCCGTGCTCATTGAGCACGGGGCCGTGTCCGAGGTACTGTTTACATAAAATTGAGCTCTTTTCGGTATGTCTTCTCAGAATGGCGAGCAGAACTAGCGGAACATCTTCATCGCACTCTAGGAACAACCAACAAGGAAGAAGGTCATCAACGGTTGAAGATTCTATTGTAAACTATGTTTACGCTTTAAGAGAGGCCATTGATGAAATAACAGGAGTGGAAGAAGCATTGGTCGACCGTATCAATCATTTGACACTGGGACTAGAGGGATATCTTCGAGAGGTCAACCTTTTGTACCAAAGGTTGAACATTCTCGCTTCTCCTCCTTTGGTTCCAATCATTACCCAAAGGGCATGGAATGTGGTTCCCGAAGTCATCATACCAGCCGAATGGTATGCCATGCATCCAGAGCCCCCTCGGGACGTACTACAAGGGGTTCCGGTTGGTGTCGCTCCTCCTCCACAAGATGTTGAGGAGAATGACGCCGCTTTCTTCCTCCCAAGAGAGATAGAAGAATGGCTTTAACACCCCTCGGCTCGGAGTTCTACAAAGCTTTTAGATACCCAGAAAACTATTTCCGGAGTTTTGGTTCTTATTGTACTCGTAGAGCTCCATAGGATGATTTTACATATCACTTGACCTATCTAATTTAGGACCCTTTAATTTTATTTTCTGCTTTGTTTTTAATTTTTAGGATTAGTATGTAATTCTCCCTATGACTTAATGAATGATGGTATTAGCTAATTTGGTGTTTAGAAGATGTTGTAATGGATAAAACACACTCTGGATGGTGAAGGATAACAAGGGAAACTTGGACCAGCACCCCATGCACGAAAACAGGGCCATCCGACAATTTTTTTTCATTACAGCAAGTTCAGCACGGGCCGTGCCCGCCCAACACGGCCCCGTGCTGCACAGTCTGCAGAAAATGCCCAGTTCAGGTAAACTGGACACGGGGCGTGTTCACCCAACACGCCCCCGTGTCCAGGCTTCTGTTTCTTTTTACAACTTTTTGTTACTGGCGACTGAACACGGGGCCGTGCCTAGACACCACAGGGCCGTGTCCTGTTGGGATTGAACCCTACCAGAGGAACAGATAATGAAAGCCAAAACCGGATCATGACAGTGGATTCACAATAAGCAGCAGTTTACACTAAGTCTTCTCCCTTGAAAGTGATTATAACATCTGATGGTCTTACATCCACTGTCCTGATACAACTGCTGCTGCTCTTCTAACTCCTGATGAAGCCAAAAGACTGCTGAGAACTAAGCACTGCTGATGACAAAGCACTGCCCAATCAAGGACTGATCAACCTTGAGGAAAGCACTGACATAAAGAGAGAACAGTAGTTTAGTATATCATCTGTTTTATGTATAGTCAGTGGTTAGGTTTAGCAGTGTTTGTATAAGACCAGTAGATACAGGTTGTTAGATTGTTAGACGTCGCTTTCATGGTGACGTTAGCTAAGATGCCTCAGCGGTTTGGATTGTCTATAAATGGAACAGTACCCTGTATTGTTACATTTGATTCGTTTTGAGTGAGTTCTTCTCCTCAATTCAATCCTTTCATCTTGTGCATTCCAACCTTGGGGCATCAGGCTGAGGGGGAGCTTAGTTTGTAAGCATGTTTGTAATCATTTGATTCGTATTGTAAATCTTTTGACTAACTGAATTGCATATGCTTTTTCAAAACTATTTTCTCCTTTGATTGTGTTCACAAAGTTTATTATTCATTTCCGATGCACTTTACATTGTTTCATATTCATTCATTGTTCAAATTACATAAACAAACACAAACATGAGAGCTTCTGGCCTTAACAATTGGTATCAGAGCCAGGACAGTCAAATTCGATCTAACAATCAATTTGACATAACAGTTCAGCTCATTATTCATTGATACTAAGGTTGGGTGCATTTAGTTGAAAAACAGAGTACCGAGTAAACCATGTTCAAAGTGGATATTCAAAAACTCTGTAAATCAACCAAGATGTCATATGACACACAAATCTCACACAACAAGTGATTTCATGCACAAGACACTCATGGTTTCTAGATCTGAAAACATATCTATTAAAACTATGGGATTATCTCTTATTTTCAAAATTGATTTCAACTATTGTTGTGAATTTTGTGCTGTTTCATCATGTTTAATACTAAAGTATGAACCTCAGATGAACAAAACCTATGTTCTTAAAACATTAGTGTTTTTGGTAAAACATGAAAGAGGGAATTTAAAACTTTAGTCATAAGATCTGGTGTGTTGAAAAACAGGTTGAGGATCCTCAAATGGACAAAATCAACTATGTTAAAATACATTCAGAAAATCAGGGATCAACATAGTTCATATCATATGTAGTGTGAGATTGGTTGAAAAACTTGTGCAAACATGACCAATTCTCTCAAAACATTACGACAAAATGATATTGGATTAAGGTTTTTCTCAACAAAGATCTCTGATGTGCGGTAAGTGTCGTATATATTAGGTGTATATTTTAAGCCCTTTTTAACACTTATTTTAGCCAAGTTTTAAATTTATAAAACACGATATTTCACTAACACTAAACACACATATGGGCAAGTGCACCCATCGTTGAGTGTAGTATAGCGTTGGTAAGATACCGAGGTCGTCCAAGGACACAAGAGCTTTTAGTACCGGTTTATCCTCAACGTCTAACCAAAATAAAAGTTTAGAAAAATGTTTTAAACTAAGAAAAATAAAACTAACTAAAATGCTGAAAATAAAAATAAAAAATAAAAACAGATAGACAAGATGAATCACTTGGTTCCGACTCGTATCTAGTATAACCTTTGATTATTTCCGCACTTTTGCACATAATTAAGAGATTATCTTAGTTATTGTAGTATGCCCCTCTTTTGAAGGTGACGTTACCCTCACCCCAGTAGTTTGAGTCAGCAGGGATACAATCCTAAAAGGGTGGATTATTGGAAGATAATGAATTAAGTTATTAATGCAGTATTGTGGTAGGCCCCGCTTTTGGCGGTGACGTTACCCTCGGCTAAGTAGTCTGAGTCAGCAGGGATACAGTCCTAAGTAGCCGGGTTATAGTATTAATAGTAGTTAACTTATGAGGGGATCAAAGAGTTTGGACCCCCGCCATCCAATACCGTGAAGTATTGAAGGAGGTCCTACTAAATTTGACCCAGGTCCATTGCAGGACCTCTAAACGCTGAACAATGGCAAGACCTTTACCAAACCGTTCCCTTAACCCCCTACCAGGTAGCCGACATACCTCCATATAGACCGTGGAGATATGAATGGTGAAAATCCTTTATTTTATATAGACAGTAAAATAATGCCAAGACACCACGGACAAACGATAAGGAAAGATCACCTTCAACATAAGTAACTAGTTATTAAAGTCATTAATACAAAACCAAATAAAAAGTGCAAAAGATTAGAAATAAAAAGTATTATACTAGACACTTTGTCTTCACCAAGTGATGTAAGAGACTTAGGCAAACATGGCCTTGATTGTCAAGAACTCTTACGATCAATCTTGGATCCCGAGACGACTCACACACTCTACGATGGACAATGGATGATGGTGGTGGATGATGGTGTTGTGATGGTGGTGGGTGGTGGATGAAGTGTAAGAGAGGTGGTGTGCCAAGGGATGAGATGAAATAAATCCAAGCACTCCTATTTATAGGCTGAACAGAGAGCTGGACACGGCCCCGTGTCCGCTGGACACGGCCCCGTGTCCGTCTGACACTCTCTCTCCTCATTAATTGTAATTTGCAATTACAATAAATGCGTCTGCTGTACTTTCGACACGCCCCCGTGTCCACTGAGCACGGCCCCGTGATGGGCAATAGAAGCTTCTATAGGTTTGTCTTTTCTGCTGCTTCTTGGGCACGGCCCCGTGCTGGCTGAGCACGGGGCGTGTTCAGCCTTCTGTTTTCTCTATTTTGCTTTGGAAGGTGCCGTTGAGGGTTCGGGCAGTCCACTAATGTTCCTTTTCTTGTATTTATGTTGGATTTAGCTGTCTTTTTGCTTCTTTTGCGTTTTTGAGCTCATTTAATCCTGAAAATACAAAAGGAAGACAAAAACACTCTTTTTCCAATATTAGTACTAAAAAAGGGTTAGTTTTATGCTTCATTTGATGTAATTTATATGTTGCATTTTATACACATCAAATACCCCCACACTTGAACTTTTGCTTGTCCTCAAGCAAAACTCTTTAATATGTGGCTTACACTCCCAAATGGAATAGGTAGAGAAGAAGGTTTTGGGCTTGTCGTAGAGTGTCGGGATTTCCAAGATCTTTTTGGGTTTTATTTTTATTTATTTACACTCCTATTCGTAATGATTTATTTAGAACTGTTCATAAAAGAAATTACTTATTTGGGCATAACATGCCTTTTTTTTTAAAATTCTATTTATATACAAGTTCACATACCTCGCGGGGAAATCACTCACACTCGGCCGAAGGTGTATTTTTTAGTGAATCACTCGAGAGCGGCACGGAACTTACTCCTACCATAGGCTTGCCAAGAAATCAATCCTCCTCCTTTTTAACTTTTATACCTTTGTAGATATCAAGAGGACTTTGTGGGTTAAGGGTTGGCTAGGGTTAAAGGTAGGTGTTTGGGTTAGTGGTTAGTAGAAAAAGGGCTAAAAGCGTAACAAGTGTCGGTTTTCGTATTTTTGCAATTTTTTTATTTTTAATGAAGCTTTTATTCAAACAAAGTTATTTTTGATTACTTTGTTTGTTTATTTTCTTTTTGCTTCATCATTATCACAATTTTTTTTTTTTTTTTTTTACGAAGAACCGAACTTGTTACTAAAATAAAGGGTTAAAAATGAAAAAGGTTTTGGTGGATGAAAGGGTTTTTTTGTTTGGGTGATGAAATAAAAAGGTTTAGGCTCAAAGGGGCTAACTAGGGGGATTTTTGGGTAGGTGGTAAAAGAAAAAGAAAAATAATGGTGTAGAAATGAAAAAGGTTAGTCCTAATGCCTCTATCATTTACTTACTCGGGTTTAAGTTGATAAGGACCGGGAATGTATTGTCATGGCAAGTTCTAGAGTTGTAAGAACCAAGCGGCTATTCACACAAGAAACGAAAAATGAGCATTTAGTCAAATGATATGTAATTGTGTGCTCAATAAAGGCTCAAAACTCACTTTTGTGGGAATGTGTTTTTATGTGATCAAGTATATATAATCAAATTTTAACTAAGTTTGTCATGCCTTTTCATAATTTTCTTATGTTGGTTCTTTTTATCACTACGCTATCGGTTGTAAATTTGTAAAAATATAACCTTTTTTGAGAACTTGAATTTCCCGAGTTAAACCTAGACAAGTAAAAAAATGAAATTTTTGAAAAAAATTCGGGGTGATTAGCGGTTCCAATAGAGTTTTGTGTAAGGTTTGTATTTAGGATTTGCAAAATTCAAGGTTTTAGCATCCCCCCCACACTTAAATTACACATTGTCCTCAATGTGTCCCAAAAATAAATTTTTAGGTTGATTAGATGTGTAAAATAGTGTTTAAAAAGCAAAAATTTGTGTTACTGGGCACTGAACACGGCCCCGTGTTATCCGGGCACGGCCCCGTGTTCAAGTGCCAGTAACAAAATTGAAATAAGAGAAACAGAAGGCTGGACACGGGGGCGTGTTGGGTGAACACGGCCCGTGTCCAGGTACCTGTACTGGGCGTTTTTGTGCAGGTGGTTCGACACGGGGCTGTGTTGGTTGAGCACGGCCCGTGTTGAACCTTCTGAACTGGAGAAAATTGTCGGGTTGCCTCGTTCTTGTGCATGGGATCATTTTTTTCGTTCCCCTTTTCATCCTTTACCACCATGAGTGTGTTTTACTCATTATAAACCATCCAAACCTTAAAACCATCATTTCATTTCATCATAGAGAGAACTTACATAATCCTAATTTAAAATTAAAATTAAAACTTATCTAGATAGGTCAGCAAGTACACGAGGTTATCATAAGGAGTTCTACTATTTTAAGAAAATTTCGAGAACGATTTCCCGATATAGTAGGACTTTTAGCCGAACGAATTCTTCCCTATACTTTGTTTAAAGCCATTCTTCGATCTCCCTAGGGAGGAAGAATGTGGCTTCGTTTTCCTCTGCTGCTGGTGGTTGAGGGGGAACATTCACCGGGACTCCTTGCACCACTCTTCGCGGAAGCTCTTGGTGCATGGCGTACCATTCGGCTGGAATGACAACTTCGGGCACCATGTTCCACGCCCTTTGGGTTATTATGGGTACCAAAGGCGGGGAGGCGAGAAGGTTCAACCTCTGGTGCAAGAGGTTTACTTCATGGAGACAGCCCTCCAGCCCCACAGTAAGATGGTTGATACGGTCGACCAATGCTTCTTCCACTCCCGTCATTTCATCAATAGCCTCCCTTAGAGCGTAAACATAGTTTACAAGAGAGTCTTCTGCCGTTGAAGATCTCCTCCCTTGTCGGTTATTCCTTGAAGATGACCCGCTTGTTCTGCTTGCCATTTTCTGCGAAGAAAACCGAAGAAAGCTGAATTTTTACAAAACAGAGCCCCTGGACACGGCCCCGTGCTCGTTGAGCACGGCCCCGTGTCCATTTGTCTGCAGGATTTTTGGCTAAAGAATCTTGGAGTTTTAAATTATTTTTATGATTTCTGTCTGGGTTTTAAGCTCAGATAATTTAAAATAAAGTTATACAACTAACTTTAGCCCAGAGTCTTTAACAAATAATCTTACAAACTTCACATAGAGGATTGAAATCAAGGGATTTACAAGATTCCATGGAGGAACTTTTGAAAAATTTTTGAAAGAGGAGGAAATGAATAAAAGTGGAAGGGACAAGAGGGCCCCTTGGAACCTTCTTTTAACACTTACCTAGGATGGTATGAGTGAAAATCCCAGGGATCTCTGTCAATTGAAGTGGTCAAAATGAGCAGGAATCAGGCTGCATTTAAAGAAAACGACAGCGCCCTGGGCACGGCCCCGTGTTGACTGGACACGGCCCCGTGTTCAGAGGAAATCCTGACACATTTTGTCCGTATTCTGACCAAATCAGCAGAGAATCTTTTTAGTGAGCACGGGGGCGTGTTGACCTGGACACGGCCCCGTGTCTGGAGGCTGCTTTATGGAGTTTTGCTATTTCAAGGATCTCCCCGATATCGGGTGGTTCCTTACTGGTTGGAACAACCCCAAAGTGCCTAATATACCTTAATTGTCCTAGACTAAGGCGAGAACGCAAGAGGTTGTCGGTGAGGGTAATTCCTATTTTCATTCTAGGTGGACAAGTCCAACCCTTTCCCGGGCTCTTGTTAAAGAAGGTATATGCCGAATCGCTCAGGTCTATGTATGCACCGAACGAAGTCGATGGAGAGTCCTTCACGGCACAATCGACACAGGGACGACTATCGTCCAAGTCTTTGCTAGGTACGAAGGTATTTTCGGGAGCAACGAGGTTGTCGGAATGCGGTTCCAACATTTCTTCATGGGTATCGTCTTGGGGTGGATCAATAAAATCCTTCCCAAGCTCGTCTATCCATTTCAGAATTAGCTCTTCTAGTTGAAATAACTCGCTAAGGAGCATTTCCCCTAGAATATCTGGCTAGGCGCATTCGAGGGAGAAATAGTGCTTATTTTTACTTTCGCCCCTCTTAAGGTTGTGAGAAGATGGTGGGTCCATGTAGTGGGGCCTATAATTTAGGAAGTATCATTTTACTTCTTCATGTTCGCCACCACATAATTGACACCACGTACCATAAGAGTGCCGAAAGTAAAAATAATTACTATCACTCATGTTGATGTCAGAAATTACCAACCGTCGGGATCTAACGGTTCTGTTTTCAGTAACTGAAACTTGGGCACGGGGGCGTGTTGAGTGGACACGGCCCCGTGTTCAGCTTACTGTCTGATGTAAAACAGGATTGCCAGTTCCAATGATTGAGCACGGGGGCGTGTTCAGCGGGCACGGCCCGTGCTGAGCTCTGCAGAAGCTGAAAAACTAAGAAAATCCTAAAAAAAATAAAAAGAAAAATAAAAGATGATTAGGCCGTTGATTCCTAACTTTCTTAAAATCCTTGTGTCCCCGGCAACGGCGCCAAAAACTTGATGTGCGGTAAGTGTCGTATATATTAGGTGTATATTTTAAGCCCTTTTTAACACTTATTTTAGCCAAGTTTTAAATTTATAAAACACGATATTTCACTAACACTAAACACACATATGGGCAAGTGCACCCATCGTTGAGTGTAGTATAGCGTTGGTAAGATACCGAGGTCGTCCAAGGACACAAGAGCTTTTAGTACCGGTTTATCCTCAACGTCTAACCAAAATAAAAGTTTAGAAAAATGTTTTAAACTAAGAAAAATAAAACTAACTAAAATGCTGAAAATAAAAATAAAAAATAAAAACAGATAGACAAGATGAATCACTTGGTTCCGACTCGTATCTAGTATAACCTTTGATTATTTCCGCACTTTTGCACATAATTAAGAGATTATCTTAGTTATTGTAGTAGGCCCCTCTTTTGAAGGTGACGTTACCCTCACCCCAGTAGTTTGAGTCAGCAGGGATACAATCCTAAAAGGGTGGATTATTGGAAGATAATGAATTAAGTTATTAATGCAGTATTGTGGTAGGCCCCGCTTTTGGCGGTGACGTTACCCTCGGCTAAGTAGTCTGAGTCAGCAGGGATACAGTCCTAAGTAGCCGGGTTATAGTATTAATAGTAGTTAACTTATGAGGGGATCAAAGAGTTTGGACCCCCGCCATCCAATACCGTGAAGTATTGAAGGAGGTCCTACTAAATTTGACCCAGGTCCATTGCAGGACCTCTAAACGCTGAACAATGGCAAGACCTTTACCAAACCGTTCCCTTAACCCCCTACCAGGTAGCCAACATACCTCCATATAGACCGTGGAGATATGAATGGTGAAAATCCTTTATTTTATATAGACAGTAAAATAATGCCAAGACACCACGGACAAACGATAAGGAAAGATCACCTTCAACATAAGTAACTAGTTATTAAAGTCATTAATACAAAACCAAATAAAAAGTGCAAAAGATTAGAAATAAAAAGTATTATACTAGACACTTTGTCTTCACCAAGTGATGTAAGAGACTTAGGCAAACATGGCCTTGATTGTCAAGAACTCTTACGATCAATCTTGGATCCCGAGACGACTCACACACTCTACGATGGACAATGGATGATGGTGGTGGATGATGGTGTTGTGATGGTGGTGGGTGGTGGATGAAGTGTGAGAGAGGTGGTGTGCCAAGGGATGAGATGAAATGAATCCAAGCACTCCTATTTATAGGCTGAACAGAGAGCTGGACACGGCCCCGTGTCCGTCTGACACTCTCTCTCCTCATTAATTGTAATTCGCAATTACAATAAATGCGCCTGCTGTACTTTCGACACGCCCCCGTGTCCACTGAGCACGGCCCCGTGATGGGCAATAGAAGCTTCTATAGGTTTGTCTTTTCTGCTGCTTCTTGGGCACGGCCCCGTGCTGGCTGAGCACGGGGCGTGTTCAGCCTTCTGTTTTCTCTATTTTGCTTTGGAAGGTGCCGTTGAGGGTTCGGGCAGTCCACTAATGTTCCTTTTCTTGTATTTATGTTGGATTTAGCTGTCTTTTTGCTTCTTTTGCGTTTTTGAGCTCATTTAATCCTGAAAATACAAAAGGAAGACAAAAACACTCTTTTTCCAATATTAGTACTAAAAAAGGGTTAGTTTTATGCTTCATTTGATGTAATTTATATGTTGCATTTTATACACATCAATCTCCCAGTAAGTAATTCATTACTTATAAATGGGAAGGGTGAAAGGGGAAGAAGAAAATTAACAAAACCTCAGAAGTGTGTTTATCTCAAAACTTTTGAAGTCAACATGAAAGAGTATAAACATAAAACACTTTTGAGTCAAAGGTTGGGGTAATTGTGGTCATTAAGCAACTATGTGCAATCATTGATTTAAGAAAATTCAGGGAACAATTGTATTCCCAGTAAATGTATTTAAAAGAGGACTAGACAAATTTTCAGAATTTTCACATGGTAACAAAGTCTACAACTGAGTTTTCAAAAACTTATGTGAACATGTGTTCTCATTTCTGTTGTCAATCATCAACAAGAAAATGGTACCAAGCAGTGGATAAAATGCAGTTAAAATTCATACCACTGTCTTCAACCACTGACCATTCTCATAAACTTGAGCATGAGATGATTATGTGCTTTATTATTGTTTTACCAGGTTCCTTTGGTGCTGTTTTTAGAAAATCCTTTAATTTTTTTTAGAAGGATTTTCTCGAATAAAGCAGGATATACTATTTTCTATTTTTTTTTGGAATGATATATTTTGAACTTTTACTGGTTTTTGATAGTAAAAGTTTCAATCTCCTGTCAGGATAGATAACCTTTATTTTTGTTGGTTTATTTATCCTCAAGCAGATCAAAAGGAAATGGTATACTTGTCATGGTCATGTCAAACTCAAGTTTGTTCTTAATCTTTGAAAAGGATTGACTGTCAACAGATCTTAAAATACCTGGGTACTCATGTTTTAATTCAAATATTATTACAAAGATGAGTAGCTTTGGTAAAAAGTTCACATTATCTGGGGTACTAAACCACTGTCAAGGAGTTGTAAAGGCTTCAAAATGTGTAATTGACATGTGGCAAAACCCTGAATGAAAATTTTCAAAACTGTTGCTGATATACTGATATCTCAAATCATTACCATTATATTACCTTTAACCACTGTCTTGATTCAAACATCTTTTACTAAATACTGTCCACTGCTGAAAGTCATCCACTGATCCATCATTTCTCCTGGCAAACACTGATGCTCAAAATCAGTGTCTTATCCACTGATGTACTATCTACTGATAGTAAAAATCATCCACTGATGTCACATTATTACCGTTGTAACCACTGATGTTTGCTTCATCAGTGGTTTTCAAAACAACTGTCCTCTGCTATTCATCCATTTCATCAGAGTTTGACACGTGGTCAGTTTTTAGCCTTCAGATCATAATAACCGCTGCCACATCAGCGATCACTTTTCCCCTAAATAAAACCCTGATCAAAACCCCCAAATAGGGTTTTACACTGTCGAATTGAATTCCAAAGTTCTCTTCTCAAAGCAGTTTCCAACCTTTCTTCCCAAATCACTCTCCGATTCTTCTTCATCAAAATGACGAAGTCAAAATCGAAATCTAAACCAAAATCACCATCATCTTCAAAAGAGGTCGCTCAAACGGCCGAAGAAACCATTGAAATCCCATACAAATCACCGCACAACTACTTGGGTCTCCTCACAAAACCCTCAAACAACCGCACCTTCGATTCCGTCATCGACACACTATCTGAATCAAAGTACAAAACTTTGTTGACAGCAGACGCTCCCATTTACCTGCAAACCCAGAGAGAGTTCTGGAAAAATGCTACTCTTGAGAAACAAGACGATAAAGTAGTAGCCATCAACTCCTCGATACAGGGTAAAACGATCTAAATCACTCCACAAACAATCTCAGAAGTCTTTAAACTCGATGATCAGAAAGGTAAAACCTCTTTTGACAAAACCGAGTTGAAAACTGACTTTTTGAAAAGAGGGTATGCAGAACAATCAAAGGTAGATACCTTAGAAAAAGGTTATTTTCCGTCTGCACCCAGATTTCTATTTCACACACTTTTGTCGTGTGTTTCAAATAAAACAACAACGTTTAACGAAATACTATTGAAGATTCAATGCCTGGGCTATGCTATTTTAAATAATAAAGATTACAACTATTCCCAGGAAATCTTCAATGACTTGGTAAAGAATGTTGATAGCAAAACATTTTTACTCTTTCCAAGGTTTCTAAGTTACTATTTTAAACAAAAATTTGAAAAAGAAAATGAAAATGTGCCAAAACAAGGTGTTTATTTTCAAATAAAAAGTTTAACACCTGAAACATTCACTAGAATGTTGGCACCAATAAAAACAAAAGCAGAGGTGTCCGAGCAGAATTTAGCAGTTACTACTGCTCCTCAGACATCTGCTGCTGAGCCCACTGCTCCATGTGATCATAGCAGCACTACCACTGCTCTGAAACCCACACCTGCCACTACTAAAAGGACCAAAAAGAAAACACCCAGAAAGCCCCCCAAACCCAAAACAAAGGCAACTCTGGAAGATGAGATCCAAGAGCAACTGCCAGTGACAAAACAAATGTCACCACAAACCACTGCTGCTACTTCCTCACAGCAGTTGGTAGAAAGATCTCCACCTTTGCCTCAAACTCCTCCTACATCCTCACAAAAGGATCAGGTTGTAAGCACAGGGACCCCACAATATGAAGCTCTGGATTCAATCGGGTCCATCTTCCTCAGTCCTGATCCCAAGGACATGTCTCTTTCAACTCCCATACCCTCACCAATAATATTGCCACAATCCATGCTACCTTTGTTGCATGCAATTGTTATAGCTCAGACACAAACCAGTTCCTCTCTATCACCTGTCACTGAGAGTATACTCCCGTAAGTGACTGGGTCTGATGCTTATACCTCTACTATCCCAGCAACAACTGAGGAGGTTACACCCCCTGAGTTACAAGTAACTCTCGGTGGTAGTTCAAGTGGAGCAGCAACTACAACTGATGGATCAACAGATCTTCAGTTGGACAGTTGTTTCATTAGTAAGACTCCCTTGAAGGCAATTTCTTCCATAGCACCATCGATAACCACCAGTGAGTTGGTTCCAACCACTGGTACCATCAAAGGTTTATCAAGTGCTGAAGAAAGAAGTCCCCAGTACCAAGAACAAGGGGCATCAATGGGTGATTTTTGGGACTCAGTTCCTAAGTCACACATTGATACAACCACTGCAGGTGGGGATTCAGATTATCCCATTAAAGTGGGCGATGATTCAAAATACCAGGAATTGACGGGAAGAGTTGAAAAACTGGAAACCTCAGTTGCTGAAATAAAGGATATGGTGCAAGAGATTTTAAAGGCTCAAAAAGCACAATCCACTGCTGCCCCACCACAAGCACCTGTTTCACCTCAAGCATCTGCTCCACCACAAGTATTGCTACAAATGAGCTCTGGAATATCTTTCAACCCATGCTTGAGAAACAAAAACAGATGGCTGATCAGCAGCATGAGATACATGTGAAAATGCTGACAAACATGGTGGAGTCGAGATTTAAAGCACTCCTGGAAAAGTTCCATCTACTATCCTTTTCATGGATAACCCCCTTGCAGATAATGCCAAAAGGGGGAGAATGTCAAAAAGATGAAGAAAAAGGGAATTGAAGATGGTCTGTATGTTGAACCAGAACAAGGAAAACAACCATCTAAAATCTCAAAAGATTCAACATCTGAAACTTCCATCCAAACAGTTGATACAACAGTGGTTACAAAAACTGCTGTCAGTAGCCAAACAGCTGCCATTTCATCAACACACACAACTTTAACACACACCATCACAATCACTGGTCTACCACCATCTTCATCTACAATCATATCACCATCATTGTCCCCTGCCATAAAGCAGAAGACAACAGATGTTACAACATCTGCTGTAATGACAACAGTGATTGAGACACCTGTTGTTTCAACCACTGTCAGTCAATCACAATCACAAACCACTGCCACTCATATCACCACCACTGAGCCACCCAAGACATCATCAGCCTCTCCTACATTAAAAAGGAGAAGGGTTTTCATTCCTGATGATGAGTCACCACCACCATCACCACCATCAAAAACCACTTCACCATCTTCAACCCCTGCTCAAAAGCAGAAGACACCTACTGACACATCAGTAGTTGTAATGACAACAGAGGTTGAACCACCAGTTGTTTCAACAGCTGTTAGTCAACCATCCACCACTGCTCTAATCATTCCTATATCACAATCAAAACCCTCCTCATCCGCAAAGCTCTACACCAGAAAAAGAAAACTTACTCAGTCAAATGAGGATAAGTATGATCCCACTGCTGCAAAATATCCGTTGGAACTAGAAGCTATAAAAAATGAGATGAGGAAATTCTACACTGATGATGATCCTTCAAACAGAAGGTTTCCTTCACTCGTTGGCTTCCTAGTTCCAAAAGACATGGATGAATATCTTGAGCTCAAATCAAGACAAGCAAAGATAAGAGCAAAGGTTGAATGTGATGGTCGATGAAGCCATTGCTGAAAGATTGGAATTTCTGCTCACAAAAGTCAAACAAATAAAAGATTTTGTGGAAGAGCTGAGCAAAGAAAAGGCGGATAAATGAAAAGAGATGAGAAGAAAACTTCTTGCATACATCATGCAAGAAAAATTTTATCCTGCTGAAGAAAACCAATTTGAAGAATGGCCAATAGTGGCTTTAAAGCATGAGGCTGATAGGATTGATAGAATCAAGAATGATCCTAGAAAGAAGAAAAATGCTCCAAATTGGAGCAAATACAGAAAGCTCATCACTGACCTAACAACTGAATACAAAAGAAAGAAACAGGAGTTGATAGATGCAAAAGTGGACACTGCCAATGCCATATCAAAATGGTCAAAGCAGCATACTGATGAAGCCTATGAAAGGTTGAAGAAAAGGAAGACAACTGTTTCAGGTACTTCAAATAAACAAGAACAAATGATGAAACTTGAACAACAGATTGAAAACCTCAAAACACTGTTCAAGTCAAGAGAAAATCCTACTCTTGTGACAAACCAAGAAGAAGGAAAACAGTTGACTAGTGAAGAGGTAAAAGAAAAGGAAGCTGAGTACTTCACAGAAGCCATCAAGAAAATGGGTCTAAAAGAAGATAGTTCTGTAAGCCTTCAAAACCTTTTCAAAAAGGTACTAACCAAACCTGCATCATCAAACATTTCAGCAGATATCTCAGACAGTGAGCTTGATCAACAAGAGACACAAGAGCAATTTGACAAAGAAGTTGCAGAAGATATAGCTGCATCAAATAAAGTCATAGAAGAAGCTTTCAAAAGAATGTCTGAAGTTAAAGATACTGCGTTACAATTTTCTCAAGGCCAAAATCTCAAAGCTCATCAGAAAATAAATCTCTCCCAAGAAACCCATTGGGTTTAAAAGTACTAAAGTGGATGTCTGATCAAAAGACCCACGTATTGACCTGGTCAGATCCAATGGCGAAGTGAAGTACATATCAAGGAAAGAAGCACTAGGCCTTAGTGTTGAAGATTTGCAGGATCTCATTGAACTTTCACTATGCAGGGATGAGGATGACACAAGTTCCAGAGAATTTGAAGAAGAATTTAAAAGACATGCAAGGGAACAACTGATGAGGAATAAAGATCCAGAATAATGAAGGGTTTTGGCATTATCTGTTCCAGGGGGAGATTGTTGGGATTGAACCCTACCAGAGGAACAAATAATGAAAGCCAAAACCGGATCATGACAGTGGATTCACAATAAGCAGCAGTTTACACTAAGTCTTCTCCCTTGAAAGTGATTATAACATCTGATGGTCTTACATCCACTGTCTTGATACAACTGCTGCTGCTCTTCTAACTCCTGATGAAGCCAAAAGACTGTTGAGAACTAAGCACTGCTGATGACAAAGCACTGCCCAATCAAGGACTGATCAACCTTAAGGAAAGCACTAACATAAAGAGAGAACAGTAGTTTAGTATATCATCTGTTTTATGTATAATCAGTGGTTAGGTTTAGCAGTGTTTGTATAAGACCAGTAGATACAGGTTGTTAGACTGTTAGACGTCGCTTTCATGGCGACGTCAGCTGAGATGCCTCAGCGGTTTGGATTGTCTATAAATGGAACAGTACCCTGTACTGTTACATTTGATTCGTTTTGAGTGAGTTCTTCTCCTCAATTCAATCCTTTCATCTTGTGCATTCCAACCTTGGGGCATCAGGCTGAGGGGGAGCTTAGTTTGTAAGCATGTTTGTAATCATTTGATTCGTATTGTAAATCTTTTGACTAAATGAATTGCATATGCTTTTTTAAAACTATTTTCTCCTTTGATTGTGTTCACAAAGTTTGTTATTCATTTCCGCTGCACTTTACATTGTTTCATATTCATTCATTGTTCAAATTACACAAACAAACACAATCATGAGAGCTTCTGGTCTTAACATGTCCAAACGGCCAGTAACACAAATTTTGCTTTTTCACACCTTTTTACACATTCAATCAACTTAAAAACTTATTTTTGGGACACATTGAGGAGAATGTGTAATTTAAGTGTGGGGGGATGCTAAAACCTTGAATCTTGCAAGCCCTAATTACAAGCCTTACACAAAACTCTATTGGAACCGCTAATCACCCCAAATTTTTTCAAAAAAAAATTTTTTTTTTTTACTTGTCTAGGTTTAATTTGGGAATTTCAAATTCTATAAAGGTTATATTTTTACAAATTTACAACCGATAGCGTCGTGATAAAAAGAACGAACATAAGAAAATTTTGAAACGGCATGACAAGCTTAGTTAAAATTTGATTGTATATACTTGATCACATAAAAACCCATTCCCACAAAAAAATGAGTTTTGAGCCTTTATTGAGCATACAAATACATATCTTTAAACTAAATGCTCATTTTTCGTTTCTTGTGTGAATAGCCGCTTGGTTCTTACGACTCTAGAACTTGCCACGACGATACATTCCCGGTCCTTACCAACTTAAACCCGAGTAAGTAAATGATGGAGGCATTAGGACTAACCCTTTTTCTTTCTACACCATTATTTTTCTTTTTTTTACCACCTACCCAAAATCCCCCTAGTTAACCCTTTGAGCCTAAACCTTTTCATTTATTAACCAAAAAACAAACACCCTTTTTACCCACCAAAACCTTTTTATTTTTAACCCTTTGTTTTAGTAACAAGCTCGGTTTTTCTTATGACTTTTTCAAAAAAAAATGTTGATGATGAAGCAAAAGAAATAAACAAACAAGTTCATCAAAATAAAATTTGCAAAAATAAAAAGTCTTACGAAAACCAATGCTTTTTACTCTTTTCGCCCTTTTCTACTAACCACTAACCCAACCACCTACCTTTAACCCAAGCCTAACCCTTCACCCAAAAGTCCTCTTGATATTTACAAAGGTTTATAGTTAAAAAGGAGGAGGTTTGATTGCTTGGTAAGCCTATGGTAGGAGTAAGTTCCATGCCGCTCTCGAGTGATTCACTAAAATACATCTTCGGCCGAGTGTTGAGTGATCCCCCGTGAGGTATGTGAACTTGTATATAAATGGAATTTTAAAAAGACATGTTATGTCCTAATAAGTAATTTATCTTATGTAATGTTTTAAATAAATCATGACGAATAGGATTGTAAATAAATAAAAATAAAACTCGATAAAGAATCTTGGAATACCCGACACTCTATGACAAGCCCAAAAACCTTCTCTTCTAACCATTCCATTTGGGAGTGAAAAGCCACATTATAAAGAGTTTTGCTTGAGGACAAGCAAAGATTCAAGTGTGGGGGTATTTGATGTGCACAAAATGCAACATATAAATTACATCAATTGTGGCATAAAACTAACCCTTTTTTAGTACTAATGTTGGAAAAAGTGTGCTTTTGTCTTCCTTTTGTATTTTCAGGATTAAATGAGCTCAAATGAACAAAAGAAGCAAAAAGGCAGCTAAATATAACATAAATACAAGAAAATGAACAAACGTGGCATGCCCGACCTCCCCGACAACATCTTCCCAAGCAAAACCAGAGAACAGAAGTCTGAACACGCCCCGTGCTCAGTGAACACGGGGGCGTGCCCAAGTGCCAGCATAAAAGACAAAGCTATAGAAGCTTCTATCACCCACCACAGGGCCGTGCTCAGCGGACACGAGGCAGTGGTCAACTATAAGATTCACAGAATCCAGGCAAATCTTGATAGTATAGATACGCTTCTGCACACGGGGGCGTACCCAGCGGACACGGGGGCATGGTCAACTAATGCAGACAAACTGCAATTAATGAAGACAGAGAAGTGGATGGACACGGGGCCGTGCCCACTCGACACGGGGCCGTGCCCGAGCTACTGTTCAGGCTATAAATATGGGTGCTTGGCTCTTTTGCAAACCATCCCTTGGCACACCACCTCTCTCACACTTCACCCACCACCCACCACCATCACAACACCATCATCCACCACCATCATCCATTGTCCATCATAGAGTGTGTGAGTCGTCTCGGGATCCAAGATTGATCGTAAGAGTTCTTGACAATCAAAGACCATGTTTTCCTAAGTCTCTTACATCACTTGGTCAAGACAAGTGTCTAGTGTAATACTTTTTATTTTTAATCTTTTCGCACTTTTTACTTGGTTATGTATTAATGACTTTAATAACTAGTTTCTTATGTTGAAGGTGATTCTTCCTTATCGTTTGTCCGTGGTGTTTTGGCATTATTTTACTGTCCATATAAAATAAAAGATTTTCACCATTCATATCTCCACGGTCTATATGGAGGTATGTTGGCTACCTGGTCGGGGGTTAAGGGAACGGTTTGGTAAGAGTCTTGCCTTGTTCAGTGTATAGATCCTGCAAGGACCTGGGTCAAATTTAGTAGGACCTCCTTCAATACCCACCGGTATTGGATGGCGGGGGTCCAAACTCTTTGATCCCCTCATATGTAAGCTACTATTAATACTTTAACCCAGCTACTTAGGACTGTATCCCTGCTGACTCAGACTACTTAGCCAATGGTAACGTCACCTTCAAAGAGGGGCCTACCATAATATGCATTAATAACTTAATTAATTATCTTTCAATAATCCGACCATTTAGGATTGTATCCTTGCTGACTCAAACTACTGGGTTGAGGGTAACGTCACCTTCAAAAGAGGGGCCTATTACAATAACTAAGATAATCTCTTAAAAAGTGCAAAAGTGCGGAAATAATCAAAGGTTACATTAAATACGAGTCGGAACCAAGTGATTCATCTGTCTATCTGTTTTTATTTTTATTTTATTTTTCAGCATTTTAGTTAGTTTTTATTTTTCTAGTTTAAAACCTTTTTCTAAACTTTTGATTTGATTAGACATTGAGGATAAACCGGTACTAAAAGCTCTTGTGTCCTTGGACGACCTCGGTATCTTACCAACACTATACTACGCTCACGATGGGTGCACTTGCCCATATGTGTGTTTGGTGTTAGTAAATATCGTGTTTTATAAATTAAAACTTGACTAACATGTAAAAAGGGGCTTAAAATATACTTAAAATTATATATACACCACACACGCATCACCAGTCACCACCCATCACCACCACCACCTGCCATCACTACCAACCATCACCTTTCATCACCATCACATAAATATATATTTCATATGTGTAGATATAAAAAACAAACATTTTGGCAATTGTGGTGCTGCCAAAACATGCAGACTTAGTACACCTCAAGTCTATATCCTACCGAAACAAACATACACAATACCATATAATCATTTATCATCACATATACATATATTCTTGTTCTATTGCTATTTACATATGGATAAAGCTTTTGTTCTTGGAGATGCAATCAAGTACTTGAAAACTTTCCAAGAAAAAGTGAAGACACTTGAGGAACATACAAGAAGAAACCAAGTGTGGAGTCAGTGTTTTTTTGTGAAAAGACATAGGGTGTTAGCTGATGGTGGCCCACTACCTAAAGTTGAGGCAAGATTTTCCGGCAGAGAAAAAGAGAAACATTTTCTTGTGCTTAGTTCCTATCGGCAAAGTCAAAGTCGGCTAATCTTTCTTCTAGAAGCACTTTTTCCATAAAGTCAAATGGTGTGGTGCATGTAGATGGTCCTATTGTGACTGAACTTGTAAAATTACCCACATTAATGAATTGGTCATCCCCCACTTGATTCATGTGTTAACTCGTCCTCTCCACTCTTGGATTCTACTGATTTGTATCATGGGAGTCCGATTTTAGAAACCTCCAAGCAGGGCGTTCATGTTGCTCTGTTGACCGGAGGAGGCATGGACGGTGGTGTGGTTGCGACGGGAGGAGGGGTGGCTGATGGTTGTTTTGCGATAGAAGGTGGGGATGCCGATGGTGGTGATGTGACGAGTGGTGGGGTGGTGGCGGGTGGAGGAGTGGTGATGGGTGGATATGGGTGTGTTGTGGCAGGGATAGAGAAAAAGAAGGGGCTATATAGTGTGTGTGTTTTTAAAGAGAGAAAGGGTAGGTGGGGCGTGATGGGTGGGCGGGTTGATTTTATTTGTTTTTTTTATTATTTATTTATATTAGGATGGGAATAGACAATAATACCCTCATATAGGGTCCACATAATCTGATTTAACAAAAACTTAGGCTCAAACGACGTAACGTTTAAGATTTAAAAACATAAAGTACAAATTTTATTAATTTTAAAGGTAAAGGACACTGACTGTAATGTGATATAAAGATAAAGGATAAAATTTTCAATTCGCTCTATAATTTAAGTGGATCTATCTATATTTGACTTTAACCTTAGACAAGAAGGGGTGAAGAAAGGCGACAACATCTACAAGTGAAGGATGAAGACTAGTCTCTTCGTATGCTTCCCTTGTGGTTGTGATAGCGTCATCTACATCATCTTCCCTCCTGGCAATGAAACTTCACCTGTAATGCCTAATTTTTTTATATAATTCCCCAATTTAGTAAAATTCAATTTATTTAAGGTAGAGTAAAATGCATGGATAGTCCCTGTGTTTTTGCAAAATAACATCTATCGTCCCCAACTTTTGGAAATTACACTGTTGCTCCCTGTGGTTTGACAGTTTGTTACTCGGATAGTCCCTGGAGTGGATGACGGTTAGTTTTCTTCGTTAAGTGGATGTGAAATGGCAAATTTACCTTTCATCTTCTCCACTCTATAAAAATAAAACAACCCTACCCACCTCCACCTTTCTCTCTGTTTCCCCCACCATTAACCACCACCCCCACTCCCACCTTTGACTTTGATTTTATTAGGTGCGGTTGAATGGAGTCGCGTATATAGATCGATTTTCAAAATTATTAATTTAAAAGGCCCTTTTCAAGCACTGTTTTGGGCATATACTGAGAAGATGATGTATTTTTAAATGTTCTGGGGCATATACTGAGAAGATAGTTGTCTAAAGCCCTTCTAGAACTGCAACGACAACAATAGTCACCTCTCTCTCTCTCTCCTCTCTTTCTCTCTCTCTCTCTAAAAAATCAGTTCAATCCAAAACTTTGATTCCATGTAGAATCCGTTATTCTCTAACTTTTCAAGCATTGTTCAATCCGAAGGTATGTAGATCAATTCATCACATTTAAGTTGAATTTGTTACTGTATGACCATCTAATTTGTATGCTAGTTTCATTTTCTGCATGTCCCGTGTAGTCTGTGTAGAAATATACGATTTGAAAGCTTAAAGCTCAGATTCGATTCAAGTTTAGTAGATGTTTCATTGATTTTCGTCTTCGTTAGCACATCTTCGTTGTTAGTTTCACTTTCGTAAGATAATTTCATCTTAATGTGTATAAATCTACTATTTGAAATGTTAAAGCTCGGATTCGATTCAAGTTTAGTACATGTTTCATTGATTTTCGTCTTCGTTAGCACATATTTGTTGTCAATTTCACTTCCGTATGAGAAAATTAGCTTAAGTAATGTTGTATTACTGTGAATAATACTTGAGATTTGTTTGATATTCGAATTTTTGGCTTCATCGGGTGTGGATATAGAGAAACGTGACTGAATTTGCAGTTCGATGTCACATTTGTAGTGGTTACTTACGGTGTACGTGGGAGGTGGGTGGTGGTTGGTGGTTAATGGTGGGGGGAAACAGAGAGAAAGGTGGGGGTGGGTGGGGTTGGGGTTGGGGTGGGGTTGGGGTGTTTTTATAGAGTGGAGAAGATGAAGGGTAAATATGTCATTTCATATCCACTTAACGGAGAAAACTAATCGTCATCCACTCCAGGGACTATCCGAGTAACAGTCAAACCACAGGGAGCACCGGTGTAATTTCCAAAAGTTAGGGACTATATGTGTTATTTTGCAAAAACACAGGGACTATCCGTGCATTTTACTCTTTAAGGTACTTGAAAGTATGGAGAGGCAAGAAGATCTTTTGGTAAGAATCACGTGACGCCTATTATTATTATTATTATCATTATCATTATCATTTTCATTATCATTATCATTATCATTATCATTATTATGTTCACAAAGCCACTTTCTTAGGTCTGAATCTTTCCGAGGCAGACTCCACAAACCCGTCGCATCATCATCTTCATCATCACTCGTTGCCGGTGCCCTGTAAATCCGGAGCCGCTGATCCAGCACCGCCAACCTCAATGAACTCTCATTGATGTTTTTATTGATAGAAGACATGTTCATTAAATATACTACTTTCAGGTGATGTTAATTATGAGAAACTCACTATCACACCCCGACCCACAACGGATTAGGTGACCGGGGCATGATGATTGTCCATAGCTCATGATAGCTAATTAAAAGTTAGACATTATTATGATTAAATTAACAAATGCTGCAAACCAAATAACAATTCAAATAATCCATCAAACCAATACATGAAATAAAATAATATGGTTTATACTCTAAGGCATCATTCCTACGTGTCATCATCAACTCTTCAAACCTATTCACCTGTATCATGTGTAAAAGTATTTTTGGGTTAATATAAGTTGGTGAGTAAATGTATTGTTTAAATAAAACTATTTTTGTTTATTTTTTTAAAAATGTTAACATGCGATTCAACGGTAATTAAATGATAAAAATAAGTAATACCAATAACTAAATCAAACACAACCAACATGATGATGTAAAACTGTGGTATATATAAGTGGTGGGAAGCTTGGGTTTTCCAATGGAGACTCAAGTTCAATTCCCACTTATGTTATATTGGGGTGGATATAGGCAATGAAGGATTTGAACTAGGCCTTGTGTGAGGTTGTCAGTTCGATTCCTGAGCCCAACTAGGTTTTCGTCCCTCCGTGTGTTACGCTGGAGAGTTCTGCTCTTGTGGTGGCAAAACGACCGTCAAGTGGCAGCCGGCGGTATGGTTTCCCGGGGGAACGCCCAAAATATCCAAACTTTGAAGCCAGCGTAGTCCCAGTTAAGACAACATAGTATGGCCAAAGTGGGGCAATACAGGGCTCTCCAATTTGGAGAGTGTGGTAACCTTATACATGAAGTTCATCGTTCAAAAAAAAAAAAAAAACTGCGGTATATATAAAAAATGTGATACACATAATAAAGTGGTAAATGCAAATAAAAATACAATAAAAATACATTTATTAAATTTATTTATTAAATTTCATCATAAAAATACAAATAAAACTAAATCTATAAACTAGGGGACTTTGGTGAAACCTAAAATATATTTATTAAATTTCATCATGAATAATTATTTAATTAAATTGATTAGTTTTATCAGCAACATTTGTGTCTTGTTTCACCATGGTTTTCCTAGATCTTAAAAGATTCGGATGAGATCAATGATCTTCATCTCTTGGAAAGGTTAGGAGCTTTCCCGACTATAAACTTTCGCGAATAATTAAATTGATTCTTTTGTAAAAATAATTATTAAAGGGTGTTAAAATTTATTATAAAATAGATCCACAACTTAGCATTTTATGGAAAACTTAAATTAATACATTTTAAAAAAAAATTATATTGTAAGTTTTTATAGTTTACAAATTTCCTTAAGATATATTATGAATTTAAATTGTGAAATAAATACAAAAGTTGTCCAAAAATTCACAAAAATTGCACAAATTACTTTAGCATGACTGTGATCATAATACATCAACAATTTTATTAAAACACAATTCAAGAATTACCTCAATTGACTGAGAATTGAAGGAGATATGGAGACTTGAAGTTACAAGCCCTAGAAAAGTTCTTGCTTAAATTCACGAGTTGTTTGTAGAGGTTATTTGCACGAATTGGAGGCTAGGGTTTGCGTTTTAGAGATGGAGAAATCGTTTAGGACAAGTTAGGGTTATTAAGGTGGATGAATTTGGGTTATAAAGATTTTGAAATCTTTACATCTTTCATGGAGATTTGTTTTCTTTAAAAATTAGAAGCTTAAGAGTGAATCAAGACATGTTTTCGTCATATATTAGTACTAGGACTATCTAGGGAAATTCAAAATATCAAATCTTCGGTAAACCAACAAAAATTTGAACATTGGGGATCAAGTTCGCGTTGACTATGAAGAAGATGATGCAGCTCCGAAGGTTTAGCGTTTATAAATACAACTGGCGCCTAGATCTTAACACAAACAAAGTTTTGGCGCGGTAGTTGTGGTGCGTTGTGTTGATACTTTTCCGGGTGGAGGTCGCGAGTTCAACTCCCGTCTCCACCTTAACCCATTTTCTTTTAATTTAACAAGTTTATGTTAATTGCACATTAGCCCTTGCACTTATATAACTATGTTAACCCAGTTGGTATTTAATAACTAACCTAGTTAGTAATTGTGACAAATGGCAAAAATATCTGGTAATTCCGTACAACTTAATCACTTTTTAATATACATTTATGTGCATTAGACTTAATTATGTTATGATTGAGTCTCATAAGTCTAGCAATCTTCAGAAAATGCAACATTGCATATTACATGTTCGTATTCGCCACGTCTTGAAGTGATAAAAACTATTACAAAGACCATTGGTAAATTATCCAAACACATTACTCATGTCAGGAGAGTTCTGATACTCCCTGAAATGACATACTCAAGACATGAAATCA
>JARYGA010041342.1:0-42842 GCA_030545235.1 Helianthus tuberosus
GAACTATTTGGATTCAATCTGGTTACAACCATTTAGAGACCGGTTTGTTTCGTTCTGGAGCGACCAACATTTGAACTTCGGTCAACGTACAACGAACAGGGCAGAGGGTCAACATGCCCTTTTGAAGCAGTACCTAGGCGACTCTAATTACACCCTGGAGAAAGTGGTACCACTTATCGATAAGCTCATAAGAAACCAGGTGACAGAAATCAAAGGCAGCATTGAAACAAGCAGGAGCCGAACATTGGGTCATCATAACAAACCAATATTTAATCT
The DNA here is from genome assembly GCA_030545235.1 of Helianthus tuberosus. Classification (NCBI taxonomy): domain Eukaryota; kingdom Viridiplantae; phylum Streptophyta; class Magnoliopsida; order Asterales; family Asteraceae; genus Helianthus; species Helianthus tuberosus. The sequence continues at coordinate 277 of JARYGA010041342.1, forward strand.
CCTACTAAAGAAGGTTTCACTATAGGGCTGTTCATAAAGCTCGTGACTCGTAGCTCGGCTCGTAGCTCGCTCGAAAGAAGCTCGAGAAAAACTAGCTTAAAAAACTTAATCTGAGATGATGTGAACCAAGCTGGCTCATTTTGTAACCAAGCCCAGCTCGAGCTAAGCTCGGCTCGGCCCATGGCTCGGCTCGTTGGCTCGTTCTTAGGCTCGTCTAACTCTGAGGTAAAGCTCAAGCTAAGTTCAACAGCCTGAATTAATTTCGAGCTTGAGCTCGACCCCACCCTGGCTCGACTCGGCTCGACTCGTTTACAACACTTTCACATGCCTGCCTAGAGGTGATATCAGACGAAGTAAATGAAATAGAAAAATTAAAGTTATATAACCGTACATGCGCGTGTCGTTTGTATACAAGCAGTGGGTTGCCGTGCGCGTGTCGGTTGGATGCGTATATAACGAATGGTAATACATTATTCGACCAACCACATTTTATAATCATACCCTTTCATCACGCAAAATCTTATTGACATTTTATGTTGTTTGTTGATATGTTCCTTAGGTCAAATGATCCCGTTGGAGATGATAGACCCTTTTTGGAGAAAGTTAAATTTGGACTCCATAGTGGAACCGAGCAAGGTGGACTCTTTCGACTTAGACGGCGAATTTGCGCTTCTCAAACAACATTTAAGTGCTCAGCCGAGAGAACTCAGGAAAAACTTTATTCAAAAGATGAAGGAGTTGGTACAACTCAATAAGACAAAGCTTAAACAACCAGTTGTGCAAAAAAACACACGGGGTCGTCCAACTTTGAAAGCTCAGCAACAAAGGAAGGATGATTCGTTTACGGAGCCTTCAAGACACAGCTTTTTAACAACGCAGGACCAGTATAGTGATTCAAAAGATGGGTTTCGCACACAAGATGAGTTTGGCACACAAGAGTCAAATATCGAACCTACCAGGCATAGCTCGTTTGTCGAGTCACAAAGTTATTGTACTGAAACACCTATGTTCTTCGGCGAGATTGCGAAAGGGGCTAAGAATTCGAAAACGAAAAAGAAGGTCGCAAAATCAAAGGAAGAGCCACCAGACTTACCTTTGCTGCCTGTCGGACAAGTCAATATGTTCACGCACTTCAAAAAGTTCATTCCACCGTGCTTCTATCCACACCTCAGTCACATACAAAATGTGCAGGGTGATGGTAATTGTGGGTTTCGATCTATAGCGGTCGGCTTATCGCTTAAAGAGTATCAGTGGCCGTTCATACGGGAGCAGCTTCATGATGAGTGCAACCGGTTCCACGAATTATGGAAAAATATAAATGGACCTCAGTATCAAGAAGTTCTGGAGTCATTAGTTTGGTCAAAAGACCATATAGACGGAGCACCTCGACATAAGTGGCTACAAATGCCATTCACGGGGCTTCTGATAGCAAACCGGTGGAATGTCATTTGTCTCTTATTAAGTGACCTTGGTTGTGCTTCATTTTTTCCCATGTTCAGAACAGCCGAAGAAAGTATTCCGCATCGAACAGTCGCGCTTGTACATGTACACAGGAACCATTTTATTCACGTCAGATTAGAAGGGGAATATCCAATGCCAACCCCATCAGGATACTGGCGACAACCGACACGGAATACGCCAGCAGAAAGTTGGTATCACTATTACAAGGAACGTATTGACCAATATAATACGATCGTTGATGAATATAGGACCAGGGATTACATAGATTTAGATGGCCTATGAATATAAAATGTTATTTGCATGTTTTGACAATTTGTAATGATCAACATACACGTTATATAAATGTTTTGGCAACTTTTTGAGATTGAACTTGAAAAAATGTTTAAACGAATCAATTTGCATGTTTTGACAATTTGTAATGATAAACATACACGTTATATAAATGTTTTGGCAACTTGTTGAAATTGAATTTGAAAAAACGTTTAAACGAATCAACGTTAACGCATAACGACCGTATTTTCGTCAGTTCCGCATATAGTAATTGAAAAAAAATGAAAAAAACTGAATTGTATACGGGCCGTATAAAAATATACGCCTCGTATACTGTGATCGTATATTAAGTATACGACAGAATTAAAATAAATTAAATCACTGTATACGGGTCGTATACTTTTATACGGCCCGTATACAGAAAAAAGGTCGTATAAGTTTTATACGACCTCATTTCCACCATACGGCCTCAACTTTCAACCAAAAATTCTCTCGGATCGTTCTTGGACAGCGTTCTTCGGCGTTTTTGGCGTTTTCTTCACGTTCTTCCTATACGGTACGTTTTCATATAGTGAACTTTTAAATTACGTAACATGTTAGATTATGGTCTTGTATAGTAAAGCGTAGATAGGCGTAATGATTACGATTGTATAATTGAATTTGAAAAAAAATAATTGAAACAGGAAATTGTAAATGATTATTATGTGTATACGGTCGTATAAATTGTATACGATCGTATAGTGTTTGAATATTCAAAAAATATACGATCGTATACAATTTATACAACCGTATACTCTTGAATATTCAAAGGTTATACGATTGTATACATTATATACGCTCGTATAATGTTTGAATATTCAAACATTATACGCTCGTAAATTTATATACGGTCGTATAACGTTTGAATATTCAAACATTATACGCTCGTATATAATGTATACGGTCGTATCCTTATTGAATCTTCAAACATTGTACGAGCGTATATCATATGTACAGTACGTTCGTATACAAGAACAGTATTCGTATAATACGTTAACGATAATCGTATAGTGATTGCTAAGTTGTAATTGTTATTTTTAAAGACGATATGGCTGAGTCATCAGCAGCTGCTGCGGCCCGTAGAGGTCGAGGTCAGGGTCGGGACCGTGGACGTGGACGCGTACGGGGACGTGGACGTGGACAGGAGGAGGAGATCGTGCCCGATTTTACTGAGACGGGGCAGTTTGTTAGAGATATCCCCCGAGGTACGGTTGCCTATAGGGTTTTGGGCAAATTACGGGAGATGGTGCTGGATGCGCATCGGACCATAGATTTTCAGTTTTTGACAGATATTGGAGCGATTGGTCGGGTCTGGGAGCTCATGCCAGCTAACTCCTCGTGGGACCGCTTATTTGATGCCGCCGCAGAGCGGGCCCACAGGGAGATTACTTTAGAGTTTTTATCTACCTTTACATTTACGGACACCCGGGGTGGGGGTTTTCAGCATTTTTTGACGACAGACGCCGTAACTTTTACTATTTGCGGCAAGCTTCAGAGGATGACACTTCCTCAGTTCGCTGTTGCCTTGGGTCTGTACTCACAGGATGACTCAAGGTCACGCGCATTTTTTGATGCGCCAGTCAGCACGTCCACTGACGTGTTGTGGCCGTATTGGAAGAGTATTGGGTTCGGGGAGTTCGCGAAACCAAGACAGCGATCCCCGAAGGCACGGGCGACTAATCTTTACGACCCGTTACACCGATACCTACATCGGTGTATCGCCGTGACGATCGCCGGTCGTCATGATAACAGGGAATGGGTCACCCAAAGTGACCTATTCTTCTTGCACGACTTACTTACCGGCTGTAACGCCCCGCGCTTTCATACTTTCTATATTTAGAAACTATCGTTTGTAAAACTATTTTTGGAAACTTCGAAGTCTTGTAATCGTTCTTTCATTAAAAGCAATGCAAAATCCGAGACTTGAATCATGAATAAAACTCGTATTTTGTTACAAATATGTTAAACACACTTTATAGATGCTCGTATGTTCGAAACGGTGAATCAATTGATGTTTAATTTTTATTCTTGGAAACTAAGTGCTAAACTTGTAATTAATCTAAACATATGCATAAAACATGTTTTGAACGAGAACGACACTTGATTTTGATACTCATGCGTTAAATTATACTTGGTTTATACTCCTCACACTTGGATTTATCTTAAATTATGCTTTTGTGGCAAGAATGGTCCTTAAAAACCCTAAAATCACCAAATACACAACTCTAGGGGCCAAATTGTATTTTTTTGAAACTTATGTCAAATAAACAAAGCCCGGGCGGCCCGCTTTAGCTTACCTGATATCCAATGCGGGCCGCATGGCCTCTATGTTCGCAGAATCCAAACTCAGCTGCTGATATACGCGATTATGGCACGAAATCCCATCTTCTAACCATCCCCAATCACCATCTAGCCACCTCTAAACACCTCCAATCACCTCTAAACTCATCCACTATAAATAAACACCCTCTCCAAGCATTTTGACACTTTCACAACTCTCTACAACTCACAAATTCACTCTCAAATCAGTTGCAAATATGCATTTTCGGACAGATTCATACACTTGCACTAAAGTGAGCATAACTTGCTCATTTCTCAACGAAATCACTCGATTCTTCTTCCTACTTGCTTGGATAATCATAGGGTATGATTCCTTGACTTCTCCTTGGAGAAATCAGACCTGGAAATCCCCTGAAATGTCCACAAACTTTCTGTTTTGTTGCATGTTCTTTCAAAACTTGTTTAAACTTATCAAACTTGTGTCTAACACATCTCACACCTATGTCCTAATGCTTACAACCCCTCTTATGGTTGGTTAAGCTTAAAAACAAGGGTGAGACACTATAAATCAGAGGTTAAAACCTCAAATACTTTCTGTTTTGTTTAGGGTATTTCACCCACAAGTCATGTTCAAGCTTAGTTCTTGGTGTAGAGTGATTATGGAACAACTTGGGTTCTTCCAACATAAAATCCTCACATGATTTGATGATTTCTCTTAGATTAGATTCTTTACATATTTGTTCTAATCATTGTTCTTGACCCTCCTTGGTTGTTTTTACATCAAGTGAAGTGGTGAACATTCGAGGGGTTCCTAAACGGAAGCTTATCCTTCCTACCCCATACATGACATCTATGATAACTCGAGGTGCCTAAATGAAGATCCTAATCTTCTACCTCCTACTTGAATTATTGGACTAAATAATATGTAATACTTAACCTAGATATATATATACACTCATTCGAACCTTTGATGTTGAACTTGTGTTTATATGTTAAAGTAGTAGAACATCATACAAGACCTAAACCTTGTTGTGATTCTTATGGGTGTTCAACCCATGAAAACATTATCATAACCCTTGTGGTTACCAAGTGTCATACAAGTGTTATGTGTTGAAAATGATTATTTTCACATGTTATTCTCATATCTTATTTTTATGTTGTTTTAAACACCGAATCTCGACTCTAAGCATACTTGAACTTAAACCCTTACACATTCAATCTTTTAACCTCATCAACTCGTCAATAATTGGATAATTGGAAAGCATATGCAAACTTTGTGAGTATACTCGTATTTTCCCCTCTTTACTTTTACCACTTTTGGGGTGTAACATGTTTATCTATCAACAACTTACACATGAACTTTTGCTTAAACACATGAACATTCTTATTAACATGCTTGTATACGTGATGGCTTGATACTTTAAACTTGGATGAATCTTATGTGTTGAACTTATCATTAACTTGTACAAGCCAAACCGTGACATATGTAGCGCTATAGGATTAACGACCCGCCGCCCGTAACTTGTGGTTATGTCATGAGCATATTGCGTTTTCTTGGTTTGATATGTTAGACACATACCATGTTTTTATGTTTATCTTGAATCACATGCTTGCTATGAGGAATTGTTCAAAACTTATCTTTTGTTATGTACGTACCAAACTTGTATACTCGCCTTTGCTTTTGCATTAAACTTTATTTTAAACATGTTACAGGTTGAGGATGATGATGCCATGAAATGAAGTAGCGTTGATACCTAGATACACATATAGACGTTTAGATTAAATACGTTGTATAAAAGTCATAATTGTTGTCGTATTGTTCTTTTGTATTTAACATGTTGTACTTCAAATTTCTTGTATTGTAACATTTATTTATGAAGGAAATCAATTTATCTTTAATTCTATTGTCACAATTTAGCGTTATGATGTCTCGAGCAATCTTCACACTTCGTCTCATCCCGATGTTTCCGCCATTGGTTGGGGTGTAACGCCCGGCTCTTTTGTACTTTCCATTTATAGAAAGTTTTGTTCGTATTTCTATTTTTGGAAACTTTGTATTCTTGTAATCATTCCTTCCTTGTAATCGTTGTAAAACCGAGACTTGAATCATTAATGAAACTCGTATTTTGTTACAAATATGTTATACACACTTTATATATGCTCGTATGTTCGAATTGGTGAATCAATTGATGTTTAATCGTCATTCTTGGAAACTATGTGCTAAACTTGTAATTAAGCTAAACTTAAGCCCAAAACATGTTTTGAACGAGAACGACACTTGACTTTGATGCTCATACGATTAATTATACTTGGAATTATCTTAAAGTATGCTTTTGTGACAAGAATGGTCCTTAAAAGTCCTTAAAACATCAAATAGACAACTACAGGGACTAATCTGTCATTTTTCGAAACTTATGTCAAATAAACAAAGCCCGGGCGGCCCGCTTTAGCTTACCTGATATCAAATGCGGGCCGCATGGCCTTCCTGTTACGCAGAAACACAACCAGCTTCGATCAGACGCGATTTTGGCACTAATCCCATCATTCTAAACCTCCCCAATCACCATTTAGCCACCTCTAATCACCTCCAATCACCTCCAAGCTCTTCCACTATAAATACAACCCTTCTCCACACCATTTTACACTTTCACAACACTCAAATCTCTCCAAAATACTCTCTAGTTCTTGCAAGAATCTGAAATTCGGACAGATTCATAACCTTGTGCAAAAGTGAGTGTAACTTGCTCATTTCTCAACGAAATCACTTGATTCTTCTTCCTACTTGCTTGGAAAATCCTTGGGTTCGATTCCTTGACTTCTCCTTGGAGAAATCAGACCTGGAAATGCCCTGAAATTGTCCATAAACTTTCTGTTTTGTTACTTATTCTTTCAAAACTTGTTTAAACTTCATCCAACTTGTGTCTAACACATCTCACACCAATGTCCTAATGCTTACAACCTTTCTTATGGTTGGTTAAGCTTAAAAACATGGTTGAGACACTTAAATCAGAGGATTAAACCTCATAAACTTTCTGTTTTGTTAGGGTGTTTTGACCCACAAGTCATGTTCGAGCTAGTTCTTGATGTAGAGTGATTATGGAACAACTTGGGTTGTTCCAAACATACAATCCTCACATGATTTGATGATTTCTCTTAGTTAGATTGTTTATATTATACTAATCCTAGTTCGTGACCCTCCTTGGTTGTTTTTACATCAAGAGAAGTGGTGAACATTCAAGGGGTTCCTAAATGGAAGCTTGTCTTCCTACCCCATACATGACATCTATGAAAAACTTGAGGTGCCTAAATGAAGATCTTAATCTTCTACCTCCTACTTGAATTATTGGACTTAATAATATGTAATACTTAACCTAAGTATATATACACTCATTCGAACCTTTAATACTAAACTTGTGTTTATATGTTAAAGTAGTAGAATACCATCTAAGACTTAACACTCCAAGTATGATTCTAATGGGCATACTACCCATGAAATACAATATAACCCTAGTGGTTACGTAGTGTCATACAAGAGTATAAGTTAAAGATGATTATTTTGATATCATACTTTATGTTATGTTAAACTCCAAAATTATAATCTTCCGTTGAACGCCAAACTCACACACCTACGTTTCCTCGTGTAGAAGGACTAGGTGCTCCAACTTAATCCATCCACCAAACTCGCTCGCGGGAATTCCAAGTAGGAAAGCTTGCAACCACCGTGAGTATACTCGATCCCTTTTTCCCCTTTACACTTTGGGATGCAACTTGTATAATTATGCAAACAAATTTTGAACTAAACATACTCATCCTTTGAACGAATGCATGAAACTAATGTGACTTACTTGCTATTCTTGTATGCTCTATGAACGATTTGGAACGTTATATGCTCATTGATTTGTTCGCCCACCTTAACAATTATAGCGCTATAGGATTTACGCCCCGCCTGCTGAACTATTGGGTATTGTTAAGTTTACCATCCCGCTGAACTATTGGGATTTTATGCGTTGTGTTCTAGGGTTTGATCATATTGTACGCCAAAATTGCATACTAGCAAGCACATATTATGAATCATGTTGGATTGAGTTTTTATTCTATTATGCTATGTAAACAAACTTGTATACTCGCTCATTGCCTTTGCATTGAAACTCTATTTTAATACATGTTGCAGGTTGATTAATGAAGTATGGATGATTGATGAAACAAGTGTAGGGTGGACTAGATACACACCTTTAATCTATTTATCTTTTGTTGATTTGAGTTTGAACAATGTTGTTATTTCCATTTTTATATGTTGTATGACAATTTAGTTCTTGCAATGAAATTTGAATTCAATTAAATATTGTCACATAGTGTTATGATCTTTTGAGCAATTTGTTCGTCTCATCCCGATGTTTCCGCCATTGGTTGGGGTGTGACATGGGGTGTGACACCGGCGGGAGGGCCAACTTGGCGTACAAGTTGGCCGCATATCTCGCCGAGTACGCTTTTAAGCGAACCTCTTCCCACATCAGCTGTGGGGCCTTCGTCACCCGTCTGGCGAAGGGTTACTTGCGCCTCCTGACCCCGCAGGTGGCAAGGGATATTACGCAGACACGCCAGCTTGACAGGGTTGGGAGGGACACATCCCTATCGATGGGTTTGGCTAGCGAGGTCGAGGGAGGGCAGCTGGTTTGGGCTTATGGTGTGGGTGAGGGACCCCGTGGAGAGGGTGGTGATGAGGAGGGAGACGAGGGAGAGGGAGACGAGGGCGAGGGTGTGGGAGAGGGAGGCGACGGAGAGGGGTCGCTCATACTGCCGATCGATCACAGGTAGTTGAGGAGGAGTTACGGGGTGATCGCCCGTACGTTCGACGCAGCGTGAGACAGCGTGTGATGCCTCCACCGGGGGTGGAGGAGAGACTCGTTCAGGTCGAGTCGGCTGTAGCTGCAGTCAGAGGGGATTTAGCTGCAATCAGAGGGGATTTTGCTGCAGTGAGAGATGGTGTACAGTGGATGGTCGAGGCGATTGTGGCTATGCATTCTGCCGCGCCCCTACCTCCACGAGCTGGCGCTGCACCACCACCACCACCACCACCGCCGTAGCTGCTTATTGTATTATTATTTTTTTTTGTTATTTTACGTTTGAAACTTTGTAAAAGTTTATCTTTTTTTTAGATGTAAAACATTATAAATATTAATCTTTTGTTTAGATGTTATGTTGTTTGTTTAATAATTGTTGTCATAGTTTATCATAATCATATCACATATTTATCGTTTTACATAGTGGAAACTTACTAAACATAATAAATACGTTTAACTACAAACTCGTAACATAATCCGATATATACAATACTATTTTAAAATTTATAAAACTTATTAAATGGTTTCCCGATTGCAACAAAAATTAATTTTTCTATACATATTTATCGTTTTACAAATAGAAAACTTATTAAACATAATAAATACGTTTAACTACAAACTCGTAACATAATCCGATATATACAATACTATTTTAAAATTTATAAAACTTATTAAACGGTTTCCCGATTGCAACAAAAAATTAACTTTTCTATACATATTTATCGTTTTACAAAGAGGAAACTTATTAAACATAATAAATACGTTTAACTACAAACTCGTAACATAATCCGATATATACAACACTATTTTAAATACAAAAATTTATTAAACGGTTTCCTGATTGTAACAAAAAAGTTAACTTTTCTATACGGGCCGTATAACATATAATGTTATACGGCCCGTATACATATTTCAAAACTAAACACACTTGGCAAACCTTCGAAACAAAATTATGCAAATATGTATACGGCCAGTATATAACTATACGTCCCGTATACATATAAAAACAAAAAAAACATTCCACCGCATAAAATTCTATGCATAAACATTCTATACGGTCCGTATAGATATAGGGATGTGAAAATAAGATTACAGGGGATGTGGAAATAAAACAACCCTTACAAAATTCAAGTTGCATAAATAAGTCAAATCACCAAAGGTATCAAAAAATTTGGGGCTTCTCCATTCCCACCAAACAATAGGGTTTTAAAAATTCAATTCCCGCTCCTGCAAAATTACCCAAATCTCACCATCATCTTCTTCATCTTCCACTTGAATCTTTACATTCAAATCAACCCAGATCAAGAAACCCCCAACATGGAAGAAGCCATAAACCAAATAGTCACAGAGCTCGAACACCACCACCACAACCCACAATCACAAACACCCATCACACAATCCACTCTACAAGCCCTTCAAACCCTCTTAGACTACACCATCAACAAAGATGACCCACTTGAAATGGAGAATCTTTCCGACGAACTCTCTTCTAAAAACCTATCTTTATCCACCGCTCTCCTCCACCCACTCACCGCCGCCATGGACTCCGGTGGCCCCCACCATTCTCTACTTGCTTCAAAGGTTTATCTTTCTTTACTTCTTACCAAGAACTTTCCTGTTATATCCCTCTTTAATCCTGTAGCTTTCCACTCTTTGTTGAGAACTATTCGTTCTTCTTTCAAGAATTCTCAAGTGTCTGGTAGTAGTAATGTTGGTAGGAAGAAAAAGGGTGGGGGTAGGGTGAAGAACAGGGGTAAAAATGTCATTTTGGGTGATGATGATGATGAAAGAGAACAACCAAGAGAATTTGATGTTAGGGTTTTGTTTCCTGTACTGGAAAGGTTGCATCTTGTGTTGGGTTTGATTCATCTTGATAGGTTTCCTGATTGTTTGAAGGGTTTGGTTCAGACGATGGCCGCGATTCCGGCCACCGCGCTTGAATCTTGTGCGGGTTCGGGTTTGTCGAATTATAGCAAGTTATGCAATTTGTGTGCAGAGATTTTGAGTGAGTTGTTGAAGTCTGAGCATGGGGATAAAGGGGTTAACGCGGGTGAGGTGTTGAAGTCGCTTTCGTGTTCGATTCTTTTGTCGAAATCGCAGGCGAGGACGTTTGGGTTGTCGTATGTTGTCAATAAGATGGCGGTAATGGCGAAGGGTTCGGATGAGATTCGGAAAGCTATGGTTAATTTTCCCAAGTATTTGATCGGTAAAGCACCCGAACGGGCTGAGCTTAGAGCGTTGGCGGTTGAGTCGATACTTGAAGTAGTTAGATGTTTAGAGTATGAAGATCAAATTGGGTTTTCGGATTATGTAGTGAAAATGACTCGAGGGAAACCTCAGTTTAGATTACTAGCGGTTGATCTTATTTATAATTTGATAATGTCGTTGAATAATCCGTTAGGGCATGAAAGTTCTTGGGGGGTTAAGTGTTTACAAGTGTTATTAGAAAGATGTTCAGATTCAACTGCAGGGATTCGAGCGCGTGCTATTACTAATCTGGCACAGCTTGTCGGGTTTTTATCGGCAAATAATGAGAATAAAACGGAGTTAATGAAAATAATGGGATTTGGTGAAGACGGTGGGATTAATGATTTGTTGAGAAAACGGTGTGTCGATGAGAAAGCGGCTGTTAGGAAATCAGCACTTGTTTTGATATCTAAACTGACCGCTCTTCAAGGTGACGGTGGCGGGTTTGATGGTATGTTGTTAAAGATTATGGGCGTTGCTTGTTCTGATCAACTTGTTAGCATACGGAAGGCTGCAATTTCTGCACTATCTGAGGTTAGCTAACTGTTTGGTTGTATTTTTTTAAAAGTTACTTGAACAAGAACATGATTTTTTTTGTTTGTTCGTATTTTTTTGATAGACCTTCAGGAAGTTTGATGATGAGAATGTGACTAAGGAGTGGTTACATTCGGTTCCACGTTTAATAACCGACAATGAAACAAGCATCCAAGAAGAATGTGAAAATTTGTTTCTTGAACTAGTGTTGGATCGTGTTTCACGAGCTGGATCTAATGTCGATGACCTGTCACTCTCCGATGGAGTCTTAAGTCTACTAAAAGAAATCTGCAACGGGGAAGTGAGCCCATGGGTCAAAAAGATCTGCACTAATCTCGGAAAAAAGAAGAAACTCAAGCCCAGAATTGCGGTTTCTCTTCAAAATATAATCAAGAAGTCCGAGTCTACTTGGTTAACCGATTCGAAACCGATAGAGAAGTGGTTAGCACCACCGGGTGCATGGTTTCTGTTATCGGAAGTTTCGGGATTTCTCTTGAAAGCGGTTGATTGGGAGTTTTTGTATCACCATTGGCAGCTTCTTGATAAACATGAATCATCGAACACACCGATCGAAGAAGAAGATATAGAATCGAATTCTGTTGATTGGGCTGGAGATCGTGTGTTTTTGTTGCAGACGATTTCTAATGTATCCGTTGAACTGCCTGCTGAAGCTGCGGCAGATTTAGCTCATAATTTGCTTAAACGCATTGAGGATTTTAGCATGCATTCTATGGAGGTACTTTTTACGTCAATGAAAGATTAAATTTTTGTTAAGTGAAGTCTAGAGGTGGTAAAATGGGTTGCTCCGTGATTGGGTTAACGGGTTGGTTTTTTTTAACATGGGTCAAACATGTTGGGTTGGGCCGATTTGTCAACATTTGTTAAGAAAATAACATGTTTATTTGTTAATTTTAGGTAATGAATGTTCACGAACACAAACTGATGTTCATGTACACAAATGAAAACAAACAAACACAAACAAGCGTTCATGAACAGAATATATAATACGCTGATGCTTATTAAATATTTTAGTTCGGAATTTTGAAGTATTCAAATAAAATATAAAACTTAAAAACACTAATGAACTATTGAAAACAACGAACATAAACGAACACATTACTGAACGTTCACGGATATAAATGAATGAATGCGACCTCTGTTCATGTTCGTTCATTTAACTAAACGAACGGAATTGTCTGTTCGTGTTCGTTCATTTATCAAACGAATGAACGCAGTCGAACTTCCCGCCGAACGGTTCACGAACTGTTCATTGAACGATTGGTTCATTTGCAGCTTTAAATACAATGGTTTGATAAATTGATAGTCACCTGCTTATTTGTAATGTATTTACGATGTGAATAATAATATTACGTGATGACAGGTTGATGCTCATGTGAAAGCACTGAGAACGTTGTGCAAACGAAAGGCTAAGGACGCGCAGGAAGCCGATGCACTTGTGATCAAGTGGGTCCACCAGCTACTTTCCAAGGCTTCCAAAGCTCTTCAAACATACATGACAAAAAACTTAGAAAACAACAAAAACAATAGCTTATTTACGCCTCCAAGTGGGACCCGAAAGGGTAACAGATCATCAACAATGTCGAAATTATTAGCTCAAGCTACTATCGCTGTTTACACCGTTGGATCGCTTGTTCTTGTCTGCCCTGCTGCTGATTTGAAAACAATCGTTCCCATTTTGCATAATATCATCACGTCCGGAGTTTCTGACCCGAAACATAAAAAGTCAACGGAGGTATTAGTTTCGTTTAAGCAGACGGCCCCTTCGTTGTACATTCAAGCGTGGGTAGCAATGGGCAAAATTTGTCTAGCTGACGGTAAACTCGCAAAACAATATATTCCGCTGTTTGTGCAGGTTAGTTATAGCCCCTTCGTTATACATTACTCTCTTTCGTCAAAATAATGGAAGAATTTTATACTTATGGCTAAGTAGTTATTTCATATACATTATTTTCAAAGTTAAAAAGTTCACGATGTCATATTTGCGATTAAAAACGCTAAACTTATCATATTTATCTGTTGTAAATAATTAAGACCAGTTACTTATGTTTCACTAATTCACTGAATAAATGAATAGTAAAAAGGTTGTTATTACTTTAAATCTTTTTAGTTTATGATGTTCTTTTTTATTCAGTGAATCAGATTGTTGTGAGTAAATAGTTCTATTTTATTCACTTTCAAATGAGTAAATATGATACCTTTATTGTTTGTTAGGGTAATTACGATGTTATGAAAACTAGAAAGATCTATATGAAATTCTGAACTTTTATACGATGTATATGAAGTTGTGAATTGCGATATTGCCCTGAGTTCCTGATTATTTATATATCAGCTCAAGTTGATATTTGATATGAAATTATTATTCTTTATGCCATTGTCTTTTTGTACCATTATGTGTCATTGCTTGAGAAATGCTAAAGAATTCAATAGATTGCAAGAAAGCTACTATGAATAAACCATGATTTTTTTAGATAATGTTTAAAATTCATGATAGAAGTAGGAAATTACATAAAAGCGGTAGGTAAACGTGCAATAAGTTGCGTCGCAACCCCCTTTTGAATTGCAAAACCGATCCTTCTGAAAACAAAACTCTGGTTGTTCGGCGTCGAGAAATTGTTGTGCACGACTCTCTGCACTCTCTTTAAGAAACCAACAGCTTCAGGGGCAAGGGACCCAAAGGTATCAAAAGCAAAGGGAATGAAGACATGTTGATTCTTAACACAAGCTTGCTCATGCTTAGCAACTTTCCTTGGTTCAGCCTTCAACACAGCCTGGCCAACCATGAACCGGTTGTCCTTAAGCCCAACCAGAGGGGACACTCCGGTAAGGTCCACACAAGCGTGTTTCCCACCTGCCCAACCGAACACGAAAACATCCGCTGCCTGAAGAGTGGACCTCCCTTCATGCGTGTTTCCCACCATGAAACAATAACAAAAAAAACTAGAAAATAAACAAGAAGAATACACACTCGTATAGCGGTAAAATATTGGAACCAAAGACACTTGGTTCAAAAGCTTTAGTCATAGGCTGGTTGTTTTGTTTTCTATTAATGTAAGAATTGTGGGTTGATAAATTTCAAAATACTTTCCACACTATTTTTTTATGTAATATAAACATTCTTATTGTAGGAGATGGAAAAGAGCGACATAGCATCACTTCGTAACAATATCGTTGTAATGATGACTGATCTTTGTGTACGATATACTGCTTTGGTTGATTGGTAAGACTCTTATACATTATCTTCTACATATGTATATTATAAAAGTTTTATAATAAAACATTTACTCATGTTTTTTTTTTAATTTCAGTTATATACCAAACATCACCAAATGTCTTCGAGATCCCTGTGAACTAGTTAGAAGGCAAACTTTCACGCTTCTCTGCAGATTATTACAGGTAAACTTAAATCAACGTTTTTGTGTTAACTGTTTTATCTTTTGAAGTCATTAACGCGGTGATTATTCAATTAACACTTTGGACGTATTTCTATGTTTAGCGGGACTATGTAAAGTGGAGAGGTGTGGTTTTCCTAAGATTTCTGTTATCGCTTGTTGACGAATCAGAGAAAATACGACAACTTGCTGATTTTCTGTTTGGAAATATATTAAAAGGTGAAAGTTCTTTAACAAATAGTCGACTATATTACTCTTGCAAATGCTTATATAGTTATATTCACATTTGATATGTATATGTATCTTCTTACAGTTAAGGCGCCACTTTTAGCTTATAATAGCTTTGTTGAAGCGATCTTTGTGCTAAATGACTGTAATGCTCATACCGGACAAAGCAATCCTTTGAGTTCCCAAAAAGAAAGCCGACTTTTTTCTATTCGGTAACAACTTTTCGGGTCATCTTCAAATAACGTTTTTAAATATTTATACTTATTATGATTTTGCTGGTGTTTTAGAGGTAATGATGAAAAGTCAAGAAGTCAAAGAATGCATATATATGTTTCTTTATTGAAACAAATGGCTCCGGAGCATCTTTTGGCTACATTTGCAAAAGTATGTGCCGAGATTTTAGCCTCTGCATCGGATGGCATGCTCAAAATTGAGGATGTTACCAGCCAATCTGTTCTACAGGTAAACTTTTACATAATCTTTTGAGTAAAATGCCGACTTCGTCCATGAGGTTTGGCTAGTTTTGCGACTTTCGTACAAAGGTTTGTTTTTCCGCATCTAGATCCAAAAGGTTTGAAATTTTGCCATTTTCATCCCGCACGTGTTCACTCAATCCATTTTTCTTCTTTAAGTCAGGGGTATTTTTGTCTTTAAGCCGGATGAAAATGACCAGATTTTAAACCTTTTGAATCCAGATGCAAAAAAACAAACCTTTGGTCGAAAGTCGCAAAACTGGCCAAACCTCAGGGACGAAAATGACATTTTACGCTAACCTTATTTTAATGTTAAATATTTTTTGTTTTTATTTGTTGAATAAGTTGCAAATCTGGTATAATGATTAACTGAAATTATTTCATATAACGATTTCAATTTTGTTTTAAAATACAGGACGCATTTCAGGTTCTTTCGTGTAAAGAAATTAAAATCCCAACAAACAAAGGCTCATCAACAGAATCATCAGAAATGGAGGAAGACGTTACAGAAAACGCCATTAAAGGCCGAGTTATAACTCAAGTCGTCAAAAAAAGCTTAATCCAAAACACAATCCCAATTTTCATAGAACTAAAACGTCTACTCGAGAGTAAAAACAGCCCACTCACAGGATCCTTAATGGAATGTTTAAGAATCCTCCTTAAAGATTACAAAAATGAGATTGAAGAGATGCTTGTGGCCGACAAACAGTTACAAAAAGAGCTTATTTACGACATGCAAAAGTACGAGTTACAAAAGGCAAGATCAACAGCGGCTGAGGCTGTCGATAAGGGCGTTAATGTAAACATGCAAACGTCTTCAAAGGTGAGTTCAGCGGTGGCTGGTGTGAAGGCTGAAGCCACGGCTAAGTCAGTGTTGAGGGATGTGAACCAGGGTGCAGGGACCCCGTCACTTAGTGCCATGAATGTGCCTAAGCTCAAGTCATCAACCGGTGGTGCGGTTAAGCACAAGGGGAGGTCGTCGGCTGTGCTTGAGTCGTTAAGGAGAAGACAGTCTTTTGACTTAGATGATGAGAGTTAGTTAACTTTAACTAACTGTTGTATTTGAATAATAGTTTTCTTTTAATGTGTCTTTTGTAGGACACCAAACTAATTTTCTAAAAACATAACACCAGTTCATAAATGTAAAGATTGCTGTCATACTAATGCTTCTAACATTTTTTTTACTAAATAATTCCAATTACAGGGATTGCCCTTGGTAGAAAAATGAAAGTTGGGATTATTAGTGACTAAACTGTTAGCATGGATTATTGTCGGTCAATACGTTCTAGTTTAGATTATAATCATCAAAAACACATCAAACATCATTACAAACGTATTTAAAATTTTACCCCTGCAAAGTTTCATTTTTTGAAATCTATCCAAAACATTATCTAGAGATAATAAACACTTCAAAAGTTCATTACATTCTTACTCATGGTTCCTATCACATATAAGTTGCTCCATAAGTTCATAAAACAACACTAAAAACTTAAACAAAACAAACAATCATGTTCAACCATAGTCCATAATTTTCAACATTATTTTCAAATATTCAATGTCACACCCCCAAAAGACCACATGCGGAAACCACTGTAAGGCGTGTGACGTACCAGGATCTAGCCACTAATCACATTGAACTAACAGTAATATAAATAAACTCAAAATTTAATTCAACGTGGAAAGCGTAATTCAAAACATCTGTTTAAAACAATATACGTTCAGCGAAAGCATTTGAAAGTCGTTCTAAGTAATTTGAAAACAATCTGTCCGTTAAGCATAGCATAACATTAACGTGTTATTAAACGGCACGACCCATGATATCCTCAGCTCCTCCGATTGCAAGCCCCGCATCATGAAATCATCTAACGACCTGCAAGCATGCAGAAAAGTGTATCAGCATAAAGCTGGCAAGTTCACAGTTTTGTTTACGAAAATCATGTAAGTGTTTAGTTTAAAGACATGTCAATAATAAACTCGATACCGAAATGACGTATGTTTGTTTGCCCTCATCAATGCCTATCAACATTGGCCATGTGTTTAAGGTGTGAGGTTGTCAAACCTAATAGCGCTATCAACTAATACCCCGTTGTCTCCTCGGCAACTAGTTCGGTAGTAAGTAGGGACTTTCGTGATAGAGTTGAGTTTATTAACTAACATCGAAATTAAACTAAAGTAATAAAAGTATTCCTCCCCGGAATATTAGTTTGTTTGTCCCTCCCCGGGACGCATACTTGTGAAAGAGTAGTGAACTCACCTTAGTTTGCTCGGTAAATGACAACGTGTTTCAAGCGTAATGATTTGTTGGGTCCATTACACGCGACCTAAGATATAATGTCATGTAATTGAGTATACGAGTAGGGTTCTGCTTTACCCTAGTGTCCAAACAACCAATATTTATTGCTTACATGCTAGCATACCTTATACTTAGACACTTAGTTGCACATAATTTCTTATGTAAAGACACATTCAATGCCACTAGAATTCATTTAAATGCTCACAAAAAATTAAGACCGTGTGCATGATTTTAGTTTGTCAGCCCATCATTAAATCGGCCCAATCATAGATTTAGAATTCTCACTTGTGTAAATACATAATATTATAAAATAGGTAACCGGCCCATAGTGCTAGTTATATTTGGACAGTTAATTAAAGTGATAACATATATGTATTATGTTTGAAGAATAAATTCTAATCCTTATAAAATATCTTAGTATGTACTGACCATCATAGCCAACATGTGCAGCCATTTATTCATAGTGAAACATGTAGGGGTGTCCAAACTGCTCGGCGCTCGAAGATCGTTCGACGATCGTTTGAAAAAGCTCGGAAATTTGCTCGTTCGATTCCTTACTCGGTTAAAACCGAGCCGAGCAGCTCGGTTCAGTTTAAAAACGAACCGAGCACGAGCATAGGTATGCTCGCTCGTCGCTCGTTCGGTTTCGATCGAAATTATTTTTATTATTAAATATAATAAACATGTAACATATCTAGCCCCTAGAAATCCTCATATCTTCAGTTCAAAAAAAAAACATTAATCTCTCTCAACTCAGTTCAAAAAAAAAAGAGGGGTGTTTTATGTGTTTGAATTGATGTTACTGTATCAAATTTTATGTTTTGAATTCAATTTTTGATTGAAGATGTCTGGAATGACTTCAACGCGTGTTTTTGAAGTTATTTTGCATTTTAGATGTTCTTAAACAATAAACATTTGGATGACATTTTGTGTTTATTTTTGTGGGACTTTTTATGTTTGTATTTTGTTAAATTGTTAAAGTGTGTGTGAGACATATAAGTTGGTGAATTTTGGTGAATGAATGGCTGTGTAGGAATGCGAAATAAAACTGAGCAAAAGTGAACCGAACCGAGCGGCTCGGTTCTAAACCGAACCGAGCATGAGCATAAGATTTCCGCTCGATTTTTTAAATCCGAACCGAACCGAGCGGCTCGGTTTCAAACCGAACCGAGCACGAGCAGACCTCCGTTCGGTTCGGCTCATGAACACCCCTAGAAACATGTGCCACTATTCCTATTATATGCGGCTCCCTTGTTTCAGTTTTTAAATTCAAACTTTTCAATAGTATTCAGAACCTCTTTTTTTTATTATTATTATTATTATTATTATTATTATTATTATTATTATTAATATAACATGCATCAGCCCATTTAAATTCATGCATTATGGCCACTTTAAATAATATTAACATTCCCAGAACAATATACAATAGAAACTCTATAAAATAATACACTTGGGACCATCAAAATTTATTAATTAAAAGAGTTATTAATTAATCGATAAATTAATAATTATTAATTTATATATTAATTAATATTTTATTAATTTATAGTAGAATACTTAGTTTACAAACACCTTTCAAACTTCCACTTAATTATTGTATACAATGCATGTATATCAAATGAACGACCCAATTTAAAAGAAACCTTCAATCTCCCACCTTATTATGCTTCTTGTGTTCAATGTATCACTTTATGGACATTAAAAATATTTTCTATATAAATACAAGATCAAAATAGGTTAACACAAACAAATCATACACACAACATGGCTTCCCATCTTAAAGGTGTGAAAAAAAACAACAATGACAGACGAGATTCGAAGAGCATTATGCAAGCACAACAAGGATAATCCAAGTCTCACTAAAAAGCAATTGCAAGAATGGGTTCATAGTAACTATGGCTTGCAGGTGAGTCAAGCGACAATATCGAATACAGTTAAGCGGTCTTTAGAGTATCTCTCACTTGCTCCCGAAAGAGGCGATGTTAAGCGACACAAACCGGCAAAATTTCCTGACCTAGAAAAATCTCTCTATGAATGGATTCTTCAATATCAAGAACATGTGAATATGACAGGTGAACTAATCATCGAGAAGGCGAAAAAGTTCATGAAAGATATGTATCCAGTGGATACTCCATACTTTACTTTTTCTATTGGTTGGCTTGGAAAGTTCAAAGCAAGATTAGAGACGAGATTCAAGGGGAAATTGAGTCATTTTTCAAGAAACATTCATAAATCATTCATGTAATATGCTATATATAAGGAATTATTAATTTATATTTTATATGGGGTCTAAAGAAATTATCAAAAATGTATTATCTTATAATTTTAGCGAATTATTAATTTAGCACCCTATCCCCGAGTCGGGACCGGCAAAAAATATTATTTTAGAGAGTTTATTAAATAATCGAGTATTAATTTATCGAATTTCTACTGTATATAAAGTCAGACCACATATTCATTATTATTATTCCATGCATGTGCCATGAACCAAATCAAATACAACTTAATTACATGAGCGGATCACTAGGAACTCCACCAGTAGTGATGATGTGCTAAAAGTAGTTTAACTAAAATAATTAAAATTAACCTAAATCTATATTCAAAGTTATACTCTAGACTCTCTAAGACTCGACTAAACTACTAACCGACAAGTGAACCGATCGACTGTAGTAAAGCTAAGTAAGTCCGGATATCGAACCCACGAGACTCGATTAAATTACACTAATGACTCTATGTAGACTAGGACTGACACAGACATGACTAATTGTTTATTTGATTGGGGGGGGGGGGGTTTCTATAAATTCTAAAAGTGCAATTAAATTAAACTAATTAACTAGATTAACTAGAAACGACTTTGGACGAAGGTTTTAACTCAGTAGTGATGAAGACTACCTAGGTTGAGAATCCCTCTTGTTATTGAAAGGCTTTATATCGGATACTAATGTGATTTGGAACCGGGATCTTTGGATGCTAAATCCTAAGAGAAACCGAACAGGACTCCCGACCCTTCTCAGGAAGACACCTATGAACCTCTATGGATTGTTACGAACACCGACTAGCTAGACTCCCCTTATGGTTGTCGGGTCGTGAACTGGGAAGGGAGATCCCTTCCGCGGCTAAGGATACCGTGCACCTACCCTTTTTTTTAGTCCTAGCAATTTACCAATCTAGACCTATTAACAACCTAGCACTTCTCAGCACTAAAGTTAGTAGAATAATTATGCCTAATTAATTCTTGAATACCGTTTTTATGGTTTATTGGCCAATTCACCACAAGATCACCCGAACCTGCTAAATAATCAACACAAGTTTATTATTTGAAAGACATTCAACAAAACTTATGTAAAACAAGTAAACAATCATAAATCAAGCATAAATACGCATATACACCAAATTAAGTAACCAAAGTCTTTTACTTTACTAGAAAACCCAAATCAACATCAATATCCAATAAAAATCCAATCTTTAACAAGAGTTCATCTTTAACTAAGGTAGTTTTAGGCGTTTAGCCAAGAATCATAACGAATAAAGTCATAAAAATCATGTTTAAAATAGAATTCATAGGCAAGAATATGAAAACAAGGAAAACGAGAGCAAAACGGGAAGAAAAAACTCGTAAATCTTCACTTCCGATGCTTCAAACTCCTACTGAATGATTCCCAAGCGTCCAGAACTTCAAAACCGTGCACTAGCAGCTCCCGAATGCAACCTTGAACTCCAAATTCGTCTCTAGCCGTCCATGAGATGTTCAAAGATGAATATATAGTTTTCCCATGACCTAAACCGTGCACTTCACGAAACTCACTGTATCTGAGGTTCTCTCGCGCCCGACGAGAAGAATAGGTTCACCGGTCGCGCCCCGCGATCGAGTATAAATTCCGGAAACAATTTAACCTCTCTCGCACCCCGCGAGAGAGTATCTTTTTACATATCGCGGCCCGCCAGAAAGCATTAGATGCAATTTTTGTTGCCGTTTCGTCCTACGACCTTCCAATTACGCCCCGATACTTGGTTTCTTCGCATTTTATCTCATTTTTCGTACTTTTCAGTTGTTTCTATCAACCAAGACCTGTAAAACATGATTATATCAAAAGTATGCACATTCTACCGAAAACCGAAACTAAAACTAACGAAATATGTAAATTGCCAAAATGGTCTCTGAGGTTTGGTCACTTTTGCCACTTTAGTCCAAACTCAAACCTTTTGAATCTGGGTCCATGTGGTTTCAATTTTGTTGCCATTTTCATCGAAAATCAAAATCTTGTCAGATTTTTCGGTTAACATCTAGTTTTTTCTTGTCCTTTTCCTCCCTTTTAATGAAGGGCAAAATGGTTCGCATGTGTTGGCCTGGTAACGTACACTAAACCCGGAGAAAATCGAGAAATATGAATGTAATGTATGAAAATCGGAGGGTATCCATGGTTGGACACAGTGACAACTCAAAGTGAGGTTAGCTCACACGACGTTTGGTGTGGCATGCTTTGGCCTAATAGGTCCTTCGTACTCTCATTGGTAGTCCCCAGTGTAACAACCCGCACTTTTGTGCGTTGTTACTACTTGATATACTCGTTACGCCTAGCACCAGAGATTCGGATCATAATGTAACTATATCGTATATACCGCTATTCGAAGGATAATCGCATATTTTCGAAATACAAAGTTGCTATACTATACACTATTATCACGAACACTAACACTCACGGAGGCATTGAGTGAGGACCTATTCTACCCTCCTCAGTGGCCGTGATGTGTCGAACGCAGACAATTAACACTAACAAAGACTCTCGGGTGAGTGCTATAACTCAAGTCGTCGTAACGATGATGACAATACGAGTGAATGGTACCCCGTCAGTCATTGTGGCACAACTCGCAATAACGTTCACGATGACGTCGAGTGAGGACCTATACTACCCTCCTTGATGGCCGTAAGACGTCGTTAATAATCGCTTACCCGAAACGATAACCGAGTGTAATTACCGAAACTGTGGATTATGGATAAGTAAATACGACCCCTAGTGATATATATATACGTATATAATAATAATAATTTACTATGAAAGGCACGTACTTCGAAAACTATCGAAACGATTAAAAGCGAAGAAATTCATCGCGTCAGGATAGCCATCCGGACGGATAGCAATCCGGACGGACAGCAATCCGGACGGACAGCTATCCGCGCGGATGGGCCATCCGCACGAATGGGCAATCCGGACCAGAACTCTCTTCTCCTCTCTATTGCCTATAAATACCATGTCACATCACTTGAACAGTGATGTGACAGCTCCTACTCGACCAAACACGCTCCAAGACCCCTTTTCTCTCGATTTCCTCGCGATTCCGGTAAGATTTCAACCTAAAACTTGTACTTCTATGAACACTAAATTCTACATCATTCTATCTTTCAAAACTCAATTACTAACCGTGAAATCTGCGGATTTGATGCGTTTTGAGGTGATGTCACCAAGAGTTCTTATGAACTTCCAGTTGTGACCTCATCCCGCCATAAACGACTCAGATCTGGGTGATTTCCACATGTTTTAGTCATAAATCTCGCCTCAATCTATGTATTTAACCAAGGAACTGTGTGATTTCGAGTTAACCATGAAGAACCATCACGAACGGCCAGATCTGATGGAACGGGGTGATTCCCGGCCGTTAGAGCGGGTCGGAATTGATGGAACTTCAAGTGTTGGTGCGAGATTACACTGTCCCGGTAACTCTACACGTGTTCCTTCCGATAAACACTCAGAAACAGAATTTAGAATGCGAAGCAGACGTGTTGTCCGCACGAATCACATGTAATCCGCACGGATAACATGTAATCCGCACGGATAACATGTAATCCGCACGGATAACATGTCATCCGGACGGATACATGGCATCCGGATGGGATACGTGACAATCTGCACGGATAACCGGTTGTCCGCACGGATAACACTTACAATCCGCACGAGTTACACTTGTTCGAACGGATGACAATCCGCACGAGTTACATTTGTTCGAACGGATGACAGTCCGCACGAGTGAACATTGTTCGAACGGATGACAATCCGCATGAACCACCACTTACTTCGCACGGATGACAATTCGGACGAGTCACCACATCATCCGCACGGATCACTTGTTATCCGGACGGATAACATGTCAGTCCGCACGGATGAGCACCATTCGACCAAGTGAGTGACTTTTCAAGACTAATCTCGCTTAACCGTACATCGTTTACTCTATTCTTCAAGGATCAACACAGACGTACTCGCAACCGACTCAATCAAGTTGTATTCTCGCTAAATACGCACTGTGAGTATACTTGACCCCTTTTTAATCGCATTTTGGGTGTAACATACGTTTCTAACAAATCGAACTTATCAATCGAATTATTCAATCAATCGAATTACCACTTGCGAATAACTGTCATGCATAGATATACGTGATACTAGTTGCATATGTGCTAGGGCTTATACTCGCGACGTCCCATCATAACTAGTATAGTACTATTGCGCCCGACAGGGTCTAGTTTGCCATCGCATATTCGAGCATCGAGGACTTAGTTGGTAGTATCAGCTTTGTGAGTATGTATGTCGTGTGTTACGTTCTTGCATATGGAAATTCGCTACACTTTTTATCTACTATGCTATACTTATCAAACCTGTATACTCGCCAATACTTTTGTATTGACAAATATTTTAACGTATGTTGCAGGTTAGATCGCAGACTATATCAAATCAAGCTAGGAGGTCTAGAAACTCAATTAAAATCTAGGTTGTCGGATTTGAATTGTTCGAGAGGACAAGAAATCTGTGATAACTTATGTGATTGTATTATTTGTTAGTATGGGATAACGAATGTATTAAATATTATCGCAACATAGTTGTTATGGATTCTCTTGAGCAATCTGATTCGCCTAGTGCCACGCCCCGATGATTCCACCATCGGTTGGGGTGTGACAGATTGGTATCAGAGCCATAACCATAGGGAATTAGGCTAGACTCGACCTAGTCCGGGTCGACGTCTTAGAAATTGACCTAGTCTATAGTCTAAGTACCAACAGGCCGACTCGTACGAACCCAGTAGGGTTTGTATCGGGCCTACTTGATACTCTCGATCAAAATTGCTAAAAACTACAACTTTGTGTGAACACCGCGTACTACAGCTTCACACGAAGAAGCCTTTCCTAAGGCTGGAATACTACCTAGCCTTTCCTAAGGCTGACACAATACACGTGTTTTCGAAAAATACTCGCATAACGAAACCGAGCGATCCGGTCGAGATCAGGTGTGAAAACCAAGAACTCTCGATAGGATTGCTCACTCAGCGCATTTTTCTAGCACGAGAACCTTTCATCGAGTTAGGAGTGACATCCACATCTCGAAGAAAGTCTCCATTTCGAAATCTAGTGGAACTCACGAAGTTATTCGAAGAGCATAACCACAGTTAGGAACGAAACTGTTAAGTCAGGGGTGAAACCCGTACCTTAATGAGCCGTTCCACTCCCTATAAACTGGTTTTCAAAAAGCTCTCACCAAGGACTCGACTATCATGATAACTCGAGCCACGTGATTGACTAGGAAGACGAATGCCATGAGCTGCATCCCAGTGGAAGCATGGAGTCTTCTAGGTCAACGCACGCGCACGAACTTGTTAAATATAGTTGGGTTACCTTGGGTAGTCGACGCCTAAACACCCAAGGCACTCTATCATACGACCCGCCAAACTTTGCAACTGGCTGGAACTTATTTACATTCTGAAACTTTACGCTTTGTCGATTTCTCGATTTAACGATTTTCACTCCCTACTTTATAAACGCACGATTCGCACAGCCATCGCAATCTAAAACGGAACCCGAATGTTCGCAACAAAGCTAATGCATAATCTATCGTTTTCGCTATCGTTACCTCATCTCAACGCGTCCTCGCATATTCTAAACCGACCTGTATGTGTATGAATACAAATTACAGTTATATAAATACCTATATATACGTATAAACAACAAGTCATTGTGTGAGAACTTAGGAACTTCGTGTCTCCTATATGGCTCCTATGTGATTCGCATTACTACTATACTATCGCATCAAGTTTGAACGCGCTCAATCGCATCGCAAAACTCAAAAATCATTATGATCGAATCTCATTCCTAGTCTCTTCCTGTGCCTTCCAACGATTCTACCTCGAGACGAGTAGCTAGGAGGAAAGCCAAACGAAGTGCCAATAAGAGGATTGCATCACTTGTGACTAAAGAAGTGGTAAAGCTTATTCCTCGGATTGCCGCTCAAGTGCACTCTCTCAGCAACTCTCGAGCCTCGGAAGACTCCAAGAAGGAAGCGCCGCAATCCGCTTTTCTTTACAAACACTTCAAAGCATGTGACCCGATGGAATTCACAGGTGAAGGAGGTGTGACTCAACTACTCCAGTGGTTCGATTCTATCGAAGTTACCCTTCGTCAAAGTGGGTGTCCCGATAGTTTTCGTAGTACCTGCGCTACCGGAGTATTTCAATCACGAGCACTCGACTGGTGGACCGCCGAACGTAACAAACGTGGGATCTCTGCAGCTTACGCTCTCTCTTGGGATGAGCTGAAGGAGCTCATGAAGAAAGAGTACTGTCCCCCTTACGAAATCCAGAAGCTCGAAAGCGAATTTTGGGACATTAAGCAAACAAAAGGTGACAATGCTGGCTACACCGCAAGGTTTAAACAGCTTAGCATAACCTGCCCAGGTCAGGTCAACACTTCAGAAAAGGCCATCGCGAAGTACATTCGTGGCTTGCCTGAGTGTGTGGGTGATTTTGTCGAAGCTGCAAGGCCAGCTACCATCGAAGAGACATACCGCTTAGCCGCAGAAATCAACAACAAATGACTCATGGAAGGGTTATTCTCAAAGAACCCTGTCAAGCAAGCTCATCAAGCAATCGCCATTAATCCTTCAGGCGAACATGTCGACGATTCTTCTGATGAATCTGCTGACGAATCTGCTAACGATTCTTCCAACGAATCTGCTAACGATTCTTTGGGCGAACCAGCTGCCGATTCTTCTGACAAATCTGCCGACGGATCCTCCGACAAATCAGCCAAGGACTCTGCAAGTGAGTCCTCAGACGAATCCTCCCACGACGACATCTCTTCGCAAGACACCGACAAACCCAGCCGCAAACGAAAGAATTCAAGCCCGAGCTCATCAACAACCGAACTGCTGCAACCGAAACCTCTTCAAGCAGTTCCGATGTTTCCAAAACGAGCTTACACTGGAGCTCATCCTCAGTGTTACTCGTGTACCTATCATCATCCAGTTGGGGCTGACTGTCGCTATTGCAATAACTGCAACCGTTACGGTCACTTCACCCGCAACTGCCGCATCGAACCGTGAACTTGAGTACAACAACAACAGCTCCAGCAAAAGCCTTCAGCATCAAACACCTAGCAAGCGTAGGATAGAGTTGTAATGATACGATTTTCGACGTCAATTTCTAAGTTTTGAACCTACTCTATTACTCGATATTGCCACTATGTGTAACGTTAGCTCTCGTTTTCGTTTTCTCTTTCACTCTTTGATCGTCGCACTTAGACTAGAACCACGCACATACTATATACTATATCACGAAATAATGTGTTTTACCCTCACTACACTCTTAGAACGAGGTACGATAAACGTGCAAGGAACGATTAATCGCGGGTGCACACGGGATTATTTGGGTCAGTGCACGGAGATCGTAGTAAATTCTAAGGTGCCATAGCGTTTTGACAAAAGGTGACACCAAATCACGGGATAAAAGTAGTAGGGGTCGAGCAAGGTGTGCTTTATCATACTACCAAAGTTCCGTGAAGAAAGTGCCACGTGGAGTTGAACGTTATTAGACCTAGTATACTATTGTGATTATTTTTGACACACTACACTCAATCGCAAGGCGTAACAACTGAGATTGCACCATCGCAAGACTTGTCGTAAGTCTGCAAATGCAATGCAATCGCCTCATCGATGGACTCTGGAGAGTCTACCTCGCAGGACAATTGCATCAACGCAAGACTGGTCGTAAGTCTATAGCAATCAATCTCATCAAGCACATTAACGCTCACGACATTGTCGGGTGAGGACCTATTCTACCCTCCTCGATGACTGTGATGCGTCGCAACGTAACGTAAGCTTATTCGAAACAAAACTCGGCTAATCGCAATCGTTTATCATGTGTATCTCGCAATCTCTATCGCTTATTACGAGGAACTATATCGTTTGCTGTGTATCAATCTATCGCTATACCGTTAGCTGTGATATTCGTGTTAAGTTAGCACGCATGACCTCGCTTCACGAGATGAAGCTTATATGGTTAAAGCAGGGTGTTTCAGTCATATCAGCGACCTTTCGTGGAAAAAGGCCATGTGGGGTCTAATGTTAGTTAAACTCTGTGGTGTTAATCAATCAAAATCGAACCGCATACCTTCATCGCTTGCAACGCAACAACTGCCGCTTATCGTAATTCGTTTATCGTCGCCGTCGTTACTAGTGTTGTGTTATGTTATTCGCTTAATAACCAAATCGCTTATCGCTTGTCGTGTATAGTCTACCGCTTGTTCGCTCATTGGTGTTCGTTACAGTCTGTGTGGTATTAGTACGCATGACATCGCTTCACGAGGCAAAACTAACCTGGTTAAACATGGTGTTTCGCCATGTTAGCAAACACTCGTGGAAACGTGCCAAGTGGGTTCAATAAGGAATCTAATCGAAAACGCGTTATTCAACTCGCCGGATTAACCTATTCGATTCTATCTTATACTCGGTTCGACTTTCTATCGATTGGGCCGAGTAAGCGCAGATTCTATCCGTGTTATATCAGCACACCTGACACCGCCTCACGAAACGGAAGTAATATGAGCAAAACATGGTGGATACGCCGCTGATACTTCCTATATATAAGTGTTTTAAACATATTAACAAACTTTCGGGGGAAAGTGCCAAGTGGGGCTCGATGATTAACTACCTTTTGTACTGATTAAAACATCTTTTTACAAAAAATTTGATTTAAAACCGGTGGACAAGTGAAATTTTCTCACGACATGGAGTTAACATCGAATCAGCTTAACTCCATGTCCAAGAAAAGTTTCATAAGCCCAGTTCTCCTTAAACTTTTACAACGTCAAAACAAAATCCTTCTTAAGACATTGGTTCGACATCGAATTCAACTTGAACCCATGTCGTAGGAGAGTTTTCGTAACCCTTGTTTTCATCTTCGAATTCCTTAAAATGTTTAGAAACTTAAACTTCCTTGCAACATCGGTTAACATCGACTCCGTTGACCTCACGTTAAAAAGGAAAATTTTCAAAGATTTTCATCCTAAGTTCCTTTTAAATATCTAAAACGAATGTTTCTTGTAACGTTGGTTAACGATCGACTCAGTTAATTCAACGTCATGAGAAACCTTTTCAAGCCCTTTAAAAATTGCAATCGCATCAAACTAACGAATTCTACGCAAGACAAGGTACTTTGGAACGCCAACTCGTAGGATATTACTTTCGTCGTTACGTCACTCTTCCGCTATCGCAATCGATCTCTCTTATTCGAAACGCTCTTGTTTGTCAACTCTCGGTCAAATCACTCGCTGTAGCGCTACTCATACAAGATCAACTCTCAGAAGTCTACCTATTGGATTAATTTTGGGACGAAATTTCCTAAAGTAGGGGAGGCTGTAACAACCCGCACTTTTGTGCGTTGTTACTACTCGATATACTCGTTACGCCTAGCACCAGAGATTCGGATAATAATGTAACTATATCGTATATACCGCTATTCGAAGGATAATCGCATATTTTTGAAATACAAAGTTGCTATACTATACACTATTATCACGAACACTAACACTCACAGAGGCATTGAGTGAGGACCTATTCTACCCTCCTCAGTGGCCGTGATGTGTCGAACGCAGACAATTAACGCTAACAAAGACTCTCGGGTGAGTGCTATAACTCCAGTCGTCGTGACGATGATGACAATACGACCCCCGTCAGTCATTGTGGCACAACTCGCAATAACGTTCACGATGACGTCGAGTGAGGACCTATACTACCCTCCTTGATGGCCATAAGACGTCGTTAATAATCGCTTACCCGAAACAATAACCGAGTGTAATTACCGAAACTATGGATTATGGATAAGTAAATACGACCCCTAGTGATATATATATACGTATATAATAATAATAATTTACTATGAAAGGCACGTACTTCGAAAACTATCGAAACGATTAAAAGCGAAGAAATTCATCGCGTCAGGATAGCCATCCGGGCGGATAGCCATCCGGACGGACAGCAATCCGGACGGACAGCTATCCGTGCGGATGGGCCATCCGCACGAATGGGAAATCCGGACCAGAACTCCCTTCTCCTCTCTGTTGCCTATAAATACCATGTCACATCACTTGAACAGTGATGTGACAGCTCCTACTCGACCAAACATGCTCCAATACCCCTTTTCTCTCGATTTCCTCGCGATTCCGGTAAGATTTCAACCTAAAACTTATACTTCTATGATCTACACTAAATTCTACATCATTCTATCTTTCAAAACTCAATTACTAACCGTGAAATCTGCGGATTTGATGCTTTTTGAGGTGATGTCACCAAGAGTTCTTATGAACTTCTAGTTGTGACCTCATCCCGCCATAAACGACTCAGATCTGGGTGATTTCCACATGTTTTAGTCACAAATCTCGCCTCAATCTATGTATTTAACCAAGGAACTGTGTGATTTCGAGTTAACCATGAAGAACCATCACGAACGGCCAGATCTGATGGAACGGGGTGATTCCCGGCCGTTAGAGCGGGTCGGAATTGATGGAACTTCAAGTGTTGGTGCGAGATTACACTGTCCCGGTAACTCTACACGTGTTCCTTCTGATAAACACTCAGAAACATAATTTAGAATGCGAAGCAGACGTGTTGTCCGCACGAATCACATGTAATCCGCACGGATAACATGTAATCCGCACGGACAACATGTCATCCGGACGGATACATGTCATCCGGACAGATACATGGCATCCGGACGGGATACGTGACAATCCGCACGGATAACCGGTTGTCCGCATGGATAACACTTACAATCCGCACGAGTTACACTTGTTCGAACGGATGACAATCCGCACGAGTTACATTTGTTCGAACGGATGACAGTCTGCAAGAGTGAACACTGTTCGAACGGATGACAATCCGCACGAACCACCACTTACTTCGCACGGATGACAATTCGGACGAGTCACCACATCATCCGCACGGATCACTTGTTATCCGGACGGATAACATGTCAGTCCGCACGGATGAGCTCCATTCGACCAAGTGAGTGACTTTTCAAGACTAATCTCGCTTAACCGTACATCGTTTACTCTATTCTTCAAGGATCAACACAGACGTACTCGCAACCGACTCAATCAAGTTGTATTCTCGCTAAATACGCACTGTGAGTATACTTGACCCCTTTTTAATCGCATTTTGGGTGTAACATACGTTTCTAACAAATCGAACTTATCAATCAAATTATTCAATCAATCGAATTACCACTTGCGAATAACTGTCATGCATAGATATACGTGATACTAGTTGCATATGTGCTAGGGCTTATACTCGCGACGTCCCATCATAACTAGTATAGTACTATTGCGCCCGACGGGGTCTAGTTTGCCATCGCATATTCGAGCATCGAGGACTTAGTTGGTAGTATCAGCTTTGTGAGTATGTATGTCGTGTGTTACGTTCTTGCATATGGAAATTCGCTACACTTTTTATCTACTATGCTATACTTATCAAACCTGTATACTCGCCAATACTTTTGTATTGACAAATATTTTAACGTATGTTGCAGGTTAGATCGCAGACTATATCAAATCAAGCTAGGAGGTCTAGAAACTCAATTAAAATCTAGGTTGTCGGATTTGAATTGTTCGAGAGGACAAGAAATCTGTGATAACTTATGTGATTGTATTATTTGTTAGTATGGGATAACGAATGTATTAAATATTATCGCAACATAGTTGTTATGGATTCTCTTGAGCAATCTGATTCGCCTAGTGCCGCGCCCCGATGATTCCGCCATCGGTTGGGGTGTGACACCTAGGTAGGCAAACTGGTCCGTAAATTCGGATATATACGAATGCCAATCCTAGACAGGACGTCCCGACTACCGGTACTCGAACCCTTCCAGTTACTACATGCCCGTCACATGAACTCACTTTGATGGGATTTGAAAACAAAACATCACAAAGTTTGAATAACGTGAAATAAGTATCTTGAAAATAAAGGGATATGTTTCGAAAATTCAAAGGGAATTGTGAACTTATAAATAATGGTTTTATAAGTTTTGTATGGTACATTGGAGGTGGAGTAATATATATGAAACACATATGTAGACTTCATGACATAACTAAAACACATTATATATATCACGTAATCAAGTAGCAAATAGAGTGCTGGCATGCATTTGTGTGTGAGATGTAAGGAATTTAAATGCGAGAGTAAAAGCAAATCATAAGTTAAACATAACATAAAATCACATAAGCACGTAGGTCCTACTTGACTAAAGTATAGGTTCTAAGGGTCTAATAACCTATCCTATATCCCTAAAGTCAATAGCTCTAATACTAATCTGTCACACCCCGATCTGCAACAGAATAGGTGATCGGGGCATGATTTGGTTGACTTGAGAGCTTATGATTTGCTATTACTTGTTTTAAATGATCATTAATTCATAACAAATGTTTTACGAAACAAATAATTCAAATACACAATTACAAACACAAGACATTGTTCATAACAAATAAACTACACTAATTTGTTTCTTGTTAACTAAGGCCCATCCTATGTCAAATCTTCTCTTCGTACATGTTCACCCGGATCATGTGTAAAAAAATGGTTTTTGGGTTAACAAAGGTTGGTGAGTGAACATTTTTGTTATTTGAAAAATTATTATGTTTAAATTTGTTTTATTGAGAAAACGTGCGTTAACCAATGTGAGTAAACATGTTGTATGTAATATATCAAACTCATAACACAATCTCAAACAATAAACAAACCAACTTAAACGATTCAACAAATGTATGCATGTTGCACGGTATTATGGTGTGCCAATGAATGAATGTATGTTGCACAGTATTATGGTGTGCTGCAAGGTCTAAGCTCAATCAAACGGAGCTGACCTCGTATGGTTGGCAACGTCAAGTTCTGCTCATAGGTAATGGGGAACAGACGAGCCTATGATGATGTGATATCTAAAATGAATGAAATGCCCAAGTGATAAACAACCAAACAACACATAACACAATCTCAAACAATAAACAAACCAAATGTAATGATTCATATGAATGTATGCATGTTGCACGGTATTAGGTGTGCTGCAAGGTCTAAGCTCAATCAAACGGAGCTGACCTCGTATGGTTAGCAACGTCAAGTTCCGCTCATAGGTAATGGGGAACTAACGAGCCTATGATGATGTGATGTCCAAAATGAATGAAATGCACCAAGTGATAAACAACCAAACAAACAACACATAACACATATACTTCATATAATGGTAATTGCACGTATTTGAATTTGAAAAATGCAATAAAGATACGCGACACATGATACACCCAAAAAAACGTATAAATAAAAAGGAAAAAGAGGAGTTGTAAGATTCACTCACAGTTGATGGGACATTAATGGCTTAATGTAGTGGAAAATATGCATGAGGATTTGCAGGTAGGCTTTCTAGCTCTTTTCACCACCGTTAATGAAATGGGTTATGACACTTTAATTACACAACGAAGAAACATTATACCAACCTTGCAAAAGTGGTTAATTATGAAAAAAAATCTTTTATTGAGTTATAATATATTTTTCACATAACATGTTTTTAGATAAACCAATACTATTCATCTAAAGACTTTTAAAATCCAAATTTTATTATTTCTTTTTTTATTCATTAAAAAAGGAAAAAAAAGGTAATTGCACGGTACCCCTGACCGCGGGAGGGATCCCCCTCCCCAAGCTAGCGACCCGACAACGCTGCCTGGCGGTGACTATCCAGCCGTTTCAAGGGGAGCGAAGAGCCTGCAAGCAGGATTCGAACCCGAGCACTTTAGGCCTCGAACCGGTTTAACTTGGATGCCGGTAGCCATTGGGCTGACACACAATGGTTATTACTAGTAAATATGTTAAAAGGCATAAATCTTATCATAAAAATTCCAAGTTATATATATTTTCCAGAAAATCAAGAAACATAATCAAGAATTTTTATGTTGATGATTTTTTCATATTTTTTAAAAATTCTAAATAATATATCATGATAAAAAATAATATTTATTCCATAATATGTCTAAAAAAGATTCCTGAAAATTACACAACGTATTCTAACATGATTGTAATTAGTAATCTATATTTTTTTTTTCATCAAAACATAACCTAAGATCAGAAGCCCCAAAATCTACATTCTAAGAACCTTAAAATCATAAGGAAACAATTTCGGATTTATAAAGTCTTCTGAAGCAGAAATAAATACTAGGGTTATTAGAGCACGAGAAAATAATGAGAATAGGCTCTTGAAATTGAATTACCTAATTTGGCTAACAAATAAGTGAGATATGATAAAAACAAGTTTCCACGCCCTAGCCTTATGCGTGAAAAAGGAACTTGAAGGTGGGAAATGATAGAGGATGATGAAGGCTTTGGTTTGGTATCAGTTTTAGGATATATAATGAAAGAATTCGTTTAGAATAAAATTGATTAGGGAATAAAATTGATTGATTAGGAATAATGTAGCTGATTCCTTATTAAAAAAATGGCAAATAATTCTCATTTGTTATCATGTCAAGGCATGGGATTCAAAAAAATATATATATAAGTTTTTCCAAAAATTGCGTGATGGTGTAATTGCCGTGAATCAAGAGCCTACTCATTATTTTGTTATCATGTGGGGGTGTACGGTGTGGGGGAGTACGATGGTGGTCGATGTGTGGGGTTGTACGGTAAAAACGGCCGGCCACCACCGTTTGGTGGTGGCGTACAGCGGCGACAGAGAGAGAGATAGAGAGAGATTGGGGAGAGAGAAAGAGGATGGAGGCGGGCCAACTGCAGCGCCGCCGTGAGCGGCGGAGGTCCTGGTCTCCTCCCGACGAGTTGATGCTCGGGTCGACTTTGGAGGTTATGGGTTTAGTTGGTTCAAGACTAGTTCATCAGATCCTTGGCCTGTGTTCTTGATTTCTCTGGTATTTTTTTGCCAGTGTTCTTGATTTTTCTGGGTTTAGTTGATTTTTCTAGCGATTATTGGCTTGTGTTCTTGATATGTGTTATTGAATGATGATGATGATACCGATGGTATTTTGTTTTTTATTTTTGTGTGTCTTGAATCTGATGGATTTTTGCTATGCTGGGGGTTTTGATATGTGTTCTTTTGATCTCTGTTTTGGTATGTTGGGGATTTTGATTTGTGTTCTTTTGAATTTGTGGGTTTTGATATGGTCGATTGGGTGGCGATGATGAAAAAAAAACGTAGATTTAGATGACCATGGCGCGGCAAGGACGGCGAAGGGTAGGTTTTTTGAACATGCAATCCCACTTTTGCAGCCTTTTGATTATCGGATAATCTGAGACAAATCCCGTTTTTTTTTTTCGAGATACACTTTGTTTTGATGTTGTTTTTTTATTCCCCCCCCCCCTAGTCGATGATGATAACGATATATCTGAGACACCTCCCGAGTGTGCGATTTCTGGGTGCGTTCGTTTTTGCGTAAAAAAAATTTTGTAAAAAAAAAGTTAAACCGTAAACTTTTTAACGTAAAACGTAAAAAGTTTTACGTAGAACCTAAAACGTAAAACGTAAAAAGTTTTAGGTAAAACGTAAAACGTAAATTTTTTATGTAAAACGTAAAAAGTTTTACGTAAAAACGTAAAAGGTTTTACGTAAAACGTAAAAATTTTAACGTAAAACTTAAAACGTAAAAAGTTTAACGTAAAACTTAAAACGTAAAAAGTGTAAAAAACAGCGCGTTAAAAAAACGTGTAAAAAACGGCGCGTTAAAATTACGACGCTTGGAAAAACGGCGTGTAAAAAACGGCTCGTTAAAAAAACGACGCTTAAAAAGCCCGGCGTAAAAACGGCGCGTTAAAAAAATGACGATTGAAAAATCCCGGCGTGCAAAAACCGGCGCGTAAAACGTAAAAACGTAAAACATAAAAAGTTTAACATAAAATGTAAAAAAGTATAAAAAATCTTTTAAAAAAATCTGAATTTAAAAATGCTTTCAATAAAAAAAATGATGTTAAAAAATAAAAACTAATATAATAATACAAAAAACTAATAAAAAACAATAAAGACAAAAGGACAAAATAGAGTCATTTTACTAAATTACCCTTTTGGATTAAAATATTAAAAACATAATAAGACAAAAAATATTTAATATTATTTTTAGTTACTTTTAATCACATTCATTGATCTTGAAGATCTAATGGCTAGAAAGTGGTTCTCTCGGTTCTTACAACTAGAGGTGGTTTTCATTTTAGCGGCCCCCTGTATATATATATATATATATATATAGGATGGGGAAGGTTCATTTGAGAAGAAAAAAAACAAAGGGTAATTTTGTAAAACATTAAATAGTTTTTTCACTTATCTCATTTGTGAGTAACAAGTTTTCTGGTTATATAAATGCCAACTTTTTACGAGTAAAAAAAAAAGAAAAAAAAATTTGGTGATCATTTTTGACTAATTAATTAGTCATAAAGACTAGTAACCTCCACACTAATTTTTTTTGCCTACACATATCAAAAGTTGTCTTACATATTTCGAAATTCATCCTACACAACTCGTAATTTATCCTACATAACTTGTAATTTATCCTACACTTTAATTTATTTTATTTTTTTGAAAAATACGTATTTTGAAGATAAGTTACTAAAATTTAATGTAGTTAGCTACTAAAGAAGAAGACTACAAATTAATAACCTATGTAGATTTACTAATGTACCCTTATAGTAACATTAAATACTTATAATAAATGAAGTAAAATAAAGCATTCTTATTGGTTGAAATTTCTTCTTTTTTATTCTTACAAAAAATTTCTTCTCATTTGAACTCTCCACTATATAGGATAAGGATCGTGTGAGAAGTAGTACGCTAATTGAGAAACTTGAGAAGTATTCTGTACCACACATTTTCTCTAACCAAAAAAATGCAAAAAATGCAAAAAAATGCAAAATTTATTTATTTTATTTTTTTGAAAAATCGGAGCTTTTTCTTTAGGGTTTTAATTTTTTATTTATTTATTTATTTTTTTTGGATTTATACACATGTGTATATTGTTAATCTTTTAACTATACATATGTGTATATTGTCAAATATACATGTTTAAAATTGAAAAATAAGTGTTATTTAGGGTTTGGCATTAGTATTTAGGGTTTAGCATTAGGGTTTAGGGTTTACATTAGGGTTTAGCAATAGTATTTAGGGTTTAACATTAGGGTTTAGCTTTTGCGTTTAGCATTAGGGTTTAGCTTTAACTTTTGGATTTAGCTTTAGCTTTAGGGTTTGCATTAGGGTTTAACATTAAAGGTTTAGGTTTAGGGTTTAGAATTAGGGTTTAGCTTTAGGGTTTAGCATTAGGGTTTAGCTTTAGGGTTTAGCTTTAGCGTTTAAGGTTTAGGGTTTATAACACATATTTTTTCAATTTTAAACATGTATATACATATATGTATAATTGACAATATACATATATATATATAGTTAAAAGATTAACAATATACACATGTGTAAAAATCGCAATTTTTTTTTAAAAATAAATAAAAAATTAAATCCTTAAAGATAAAGCTGTGATTTTTCCAAAAAAAAAATTTGCATTTTTTCACATTTTTTTTGCATTTTTTGCTTAGGGGAAATGTGTGGTCCAGATTGCTTCTCAAGTTTCTCAAATAGGGTAGACTTCTCTTAGGATCCCTACCCTGTAGGGATAGTGTACATTAATTCAGAAGTGTGAGAAGTGTATTATAACACTATATAACACCATATAAACACCGTATAACACTATGTAACACCATACAACACCATATAACACTATGGTGTTACATCGTGTTATACGGTGTTAATATGGTGTTATATAGTGTTATAATACACTTCTCACACTTCTGGATTAATGTACAGGATCCTCTACCTATATATATATATAGGGGAGCACTAAAATGAAAACCACTTCTAGTTGTAAGAACCGAGAGAACCACTTTTCAACCATTAGATCTTCATGATCAATGGATGAGATTAAAAGTAATTAAATATAATATTACATATTTTTTGTCTTATTATGTCTTTAATATTTTAATCCAAAAGGTTAGTTTAGTAAAATTACTCTATTTTGTCTTTATTGTTTTTTTTGTATTATTATATTAGTTTTTATTTTTTAAACAATTTTTTTTATTAAAAGCATTTTTAAATTCAGATTTTTTTACAGATTTTTAAACTTTTTACGTTTTACGTTAAAGTTTTTACGTTTTACGTTTTTACGTTAACCTTTTTACGTTTTACGTTTTACTTTTTACGTTTTACGTTAAACTTTTTACATTTTTACATTTTACGTTTTACGTTTTATGTTAACCTTTTACGTTTAACGTTTTACGTTAAAAAGTTTACGGTTTACATTTTACGTTAAAAATTTACGGTTTAACTTTTTTTTTTCACAAAAACTTTTTTACGCAAAACGAACGCACCCAGAAATCGCAAACTCGGTAGGTGTCTCAGATAGATTGTTATCATCATCGACTGGGGAAAAAATATAAAAAACCAACAACATCAAAACAATGTGTATCTCGAAAAAAAAACGGGGTTTGGCTCAGATTTACCGATAATCAAAAGGCTGCAAAAGTGGGGTTGCAGGTTCGAAAAACCTAACCTCCGCCGTCCTTGCCGCGCCATCGTCATCAAAATCTACTTTTTTTTTTGCATCATCGCCGCCCAATCGAAAATATCAAAACCCACAAATTCAAAGAACACAAATCAAAAACCCCAACATACCAAAAAACCATCAGATTCAATAACACAAATAAAAAACCCCCCAACATACCAAATCAAAACAGAAATCAAAGAACACAAATTAAAAGCCCCAACATACCAAAAAACCATCAGATTCAAGAATACAAATCAAAACAGAGATCAAAGAACACATATCAAAACCCCCAACATACCAAAAACCCATCAGATTCAAGAACACACCACCATCAGATTCAAGAACACACAAATAAAACCCCCAACATACCAAAATACCATCGGATTCAAGAACACATAACCATCACCACCCTTCACCCACCGTCGACATCAACCCCCCAACATCGGAGCCGTCGGCGTCAAAACCCACCACCACCAGATGCAAATCATCTCCCCCATCTCCGTTAGACCTACCCTCCACCGTCACCCACCACTGCCGCCACACCACCATCACCCACCAAACCCACCGCCACACCACCATCACCCACCAAACCCACCGCCACACCACCAAACCCACCGCAAATCATCTCCCCCATCTCCTTGTCAGATCTTATGCGAACAGTCACCCACCACTGCGAACAGTCAGAAGCTCAAAACACCGGTTCACAAAGCCGGTTGTCGGTGGGCATGAGGGAGGGGGTGTTTGAGGTACATCGGAAGAGATGAAGACGATGGTGGTGGTGGTGGCGGTGTTGCTGCTGCTGTTCTCCGCTGCCACCAAGAGTTGGTGGTGGTCGGATTTGTTTCAGGTTGTTGGCAGGTATTCATCGGAGGGAGGGGGTGTTTGAGGTAGATCGGAAGAGATGAAGACGGTGGTGGGTTACTGCAGAGACGGAGGGGGGGGGAGGTGGGTTGCAGGTAAGTATCGCCGGTTCCCCTTCTCTCTCATCGAAGATGAACATGGTGGTGGAAACAAATGAGGAAGAAGCTTTTTAAACAAAATAACCAGATGAGGTTTCTTTTTAATATAGGTAGTGATGTGGTTTGAGAGGAGAGAGGAGATGGGCTTTCAAAAAGGTGGAGAGAGACAGAGTTCTGACAATTATAAATGAGGAGAGATGTAGGGGAAATGACATTTGGTGGTAAATGACCAAAATAACCTTTTGAGTGGCAGAATCTGATTGGTTGAATGTGGTTCTCGCGGTTCTTACAACCGGGGGTGATTTCTATTTTAGCGCTCCCCTATATATATATAATTATACTAGGTTATCACCCGCGAACTTCGCGGGTCGGAAAATTTAATCTACACTATCACAAAGTGTATAAATAATATAAATACAGAAGTAGCATATTACATAAATTACTTACTGACAAAGTGAAAATATAGCTAAAATGCATCAAGTATAAAACATTATATTTTTTTTACTTTTATTAAGAATTAAGGTGTCTTCAGACGAACAAACATTTACTCTTTCTCATATTGAATTTCTGACTACGACCATCACTATAGATCTGCATATTAAAAGATAAACATTAAATAGCATCACAAGGGAACCATTTTTTAGCCCTTAGATCAACTAGATGGATGGATGAGATTAAAAGTAGCTAATATTAATATTAAAAGCTTTTTGTCTTATTATGTCTTTAATACTTTAATCAAAAAGGGTATTTAGGTAATTTTGTTTTTTTTGTCTTATTAGTTTTATTGTTTTTTAATACACTTTTGTCCTATTGCATAAAATGTTTTTTTCTTTCTAAAATCAGTTTTTTTTATTAAACAAATATATTGAAATCAGAATTTTTGATAAAAAAAATTTACGTGCGTTTTTTTACGACCCGTTTTTTACGCGCGTTTTTTACGACCCATTTTACGCTCCGTTTTTTACCGCCGTTTTACGACCCGTTTATTAGTTCCCGTTTTTTACGACCCGTTTTACGCCCGACTTTTTCACGCGTCGTTTTTCCAACGCGCCGTTTTTACGTTAACGTTTTTTACGTTTTACGCACCGGTTTCTT
Source organism: Helianthus tuberosus (assembly GCA_030545235.1). Lineage (NCBI taxonomy): Eukaryota > Viridiplantae > Streptophyta > Magnoliopsida > Asterales > Asteraceae > Helianthus > Helianthus tuberosus. Next base: position 41,288 of record JARYGA010041342.1, read on the forward strand.
ACGTTAACGTTTTTCTACGTTTTACGCGTCGGTTTTTTACGTTTTACGTAAAACATTTTACGTTTTACGTAAAACATTTTACGTTTTACGTAAAACATTTTACGTTTTACGTAAAACATTTTACGTAAAACTTTTTACGTTTTACGTAAAACTTTTTACGTTTTACGTTAAAATTTTTACATTTTACGTTTTACGTTTGGCGCCGTTTTTTACGTTCCGTATTTACGGCCCGTTTTTTTTTTCAAAAAAAATTTACGTTTTACGGGATAAATTGTACGTTGTACGTTTTACGTTAAAAATTTATACGTTTTACGTAAAACTTTAAAGTTTTTGCGTTTTACGTAAAACTTTTTTACTTTTTACGTTTTACTTTAAAACTTTATACGTTTTACGTTAAAACTTTTAACGTTTTACGTAAAACTTTTTACGATTTACGTTAAAAATTTTACATTTTACGTTAAAAAGTTTACGTTAAACTTTTTACGTTTTACATTTTACGTAAAACTTTTTATGTTTTACGTTTTACGTAAAAATTTTTAAGTTTTACGTTTTACGTAAAAACGTTCCACGTTTTATCTAAAAAGTTTTTTTACACAAAACGAACGCACCCAGCAAATCGCTACTCGCTAGGTGTCTCAGATAGATTGCTATCATCATCGACGCCTCAAAAAAAAAAACCCAAACAAACAAAAATCAAAAGAACGAGTGGATTTCTCGAAAAAACGATGTTTTGGCTCAGATTTTCCGATAATCAGAGGCTGCAAAAGTGGGGTTGCAGGTTCAAAAACCTACCCTCCACCGTCCTTGCCGCGCCATCATCGTCTAAATTTACGTTTTGTTTTTCATCATCGCCGCCGAAATCGACCATATCAAAACCCACAGTTTTTTTTTTTCACTAACATATCAAAAAACCATCAGATTCAAAAAACCATCAAAACCCCTAACATATCAAAAAACCATCAGAATCAAAAAACCATCGGAATAAAAAAACCATCAGATTCAAAAAACCATCAGATTCTAGAGAGAGAAACCCACAAGAAATCAACACCCACTAAATAAGATCAAGAACAGAAACACCCCCAATATACCCACTAAATAAGATCATTCAAGAACACATGTGAAGAACACAGGCCAAGAAATCACCAGAAAATCAACTAAACCCAGAAAAAAAGAAGAACACAGGCCAAAAAAAATACCAGAGAAATCATCAACTCGTCGGGAGGAGACCAGGGCCTCCGCCGCTCACGGCGGCGCTGCCGCCGGCCCACCACCCAGCCGTCGAACCGCCACCACCAGCCACTAACCCACTGTTAGAACCACCGCCGCCGACCAACCACCACCGTAACATGTATGGAGTTAGAACGATCTTGAGAGAGAGAAATTAGGGGGTGAAGGACACCAACGTCATAGATCTGTACACTAACAACCACAAAACATCAAATCGGAGCTCGCTACCCCCCAATCAGAGCTGTGATGATGGCGCCGGTGGTCGCCGGAGTAGGAGTGGGGGGTCGCCAGAGTATGAGGGTTCGCCGGAGAAGGAGGGTGAGGGTTT